>APFE030783206.1:0-37406 GCA_000404065.3 Pinus taeda
ACAAGGTTATAATGAGTTTCACCTTGCAAAGGGTGTTGGCTAGGTGTGGGGCTTCTGAGTTTTTGGTGTTGCCATTTGGGTTATATAATGACATTGGTACATTTTTTACTTCGATGAAAGATGTACTTTGTCCATTTTAGGATCCGTTTGTGGTGGTGTACTTTGATGATATTGTGGTATATAGTGATAGTATGAAGGAGTAGAAGAAGCAGTTGGAAATGGTATTTGAGGCACTAAGGAAGCATTAGTTGTTCATAAAAAAGTTGAAGTGTATATTCACTTAGATTGATATACCATTTCTAGGGCATTGGATTTGACAAGGATGTATCTGAATGGACCTCGAGAAGGTTTGAGCAATTGAATATTTCGAGGATCACACAAATGTTCGTGATATAAAGGTTTTCTTGATGATGGAAAATTACCATAGGAGATTTGTTGAGGGCTATTCAAAGATCAATGCACCACTGATCGACTTGTTTAAGAAGGATAGGTTATGGATATGGATAAAGAAGTGTCATAAGTGTTATCAAGAAAATTAGTGTCCATTCAGAGCTGCTAGTCCCACTAAGACGGTTAGCTATCTTAGAAACAAACAAACCAAAGTTACTTGCATTTTCCTTTATGAGAGATAGATGAGAGAGAAGCAGATAGTACCAACCTCAGTCTTTCACTTGGCTCCTTGCTTGTTTCCTCCCTCTTTTGATAGAGTTATGCCACTCCTTCCTCACTTGTCCTGCTTCAAAGAACATCTGTAGAGTCTAAGCAGCATAATACCATCAAAGAATAGAGATCTCTAACCATAAACAATATAGGATCATATGTATATTAACCATACAAATGCATATACCAACACAAGATTCAGAAATATACAAGAATATGGAGGAAAACTCAAATAGCTTTATTGATAGAAGTAGTAGAAGTGAGGATTACAGCTAAGCTATCTGATCTAGTGCCATCCTCCTAGCATGAAAGCCCTGTTCACCTCATGAAAAGCTAGATCAACCAACAATACAATGTTTCACAAAGAAACCAATAGCACTTCCTTACAAAATACAAAATTCTAGCCTTTTGGATCTCTAGGATGAGGGATCCATATATAGATATTTGCAGGCGGGTGAGTCAGCTTCTGGGATTTTGATTAGTGTTATTTCTCTAATAGTTATTGGTTCCACTTGGAGATTTCATGATTTCTTACTCATCCCTAGGCGAATTCAGAGAGGCAAGTGTCATATGAGCAGTTTCTAGAAGATTCTCTGGGTTTCCACTTAGCAAGCTGCCTCTACCATTTGTCTATTGTCGCCCATCGCACCCTACAGAAGGGATTTTTAGTATGCATCACATCCCCCATGTGCAATAGGTGAGATGCATCACACCCTGACATGGAGCAGGTGAGATGGTCCAGTTTTGACCAGTTCTGAGCAGTTTTTCAGGGAGAACTTCTAATAAATGATGTAATCAACTGACCTTGATCCTTTAGGGTATGAAAAACACTTTTAGGGGTTTAGAAACCCTTGGTTTATGGACATATGTGATTGGGGTTGCAGTGCCAAAATATGTCTATAACAGTTGCCCAGTAAAGCATGAGGTTGCAAATCTTGTGATGTCGGGTGAAATGATTTATCATGAGGATGTGATGTTTTTCGAACTGGAAGGTGACCTGTAATAAGATATAATACAATACATTATCTTCATAATATTTTCATGATCTAGTTGAGGCAAGAATTCCCATGCTCAGCTTTATAAATTCATTTTCATGTACATAGGATAGACAATCGTTTGTGTGGCAAACTGATGATTCTGGTAGAGCCATCATCCTTTAGCTTGGATGATTATATGTGCAGCTATGATGTACATTTGATGTCTTTATTTTATTCAATATATCACAGCCCAGATGGATGAAACTAGATCTGGGGTCTTCAAACTCGTTGAATCTTCACTCGAAGTACAAGTCGATCCACGTGAAAATATGTTATGGTGTCGAACATGGAAAGCATTCCTTGATTACCATCCAATGATGTAAGTTGTTAACAAGCGCGAGAGGAATCACCAATAATGATAATGACCCTCAAGGTATTGCAGTACAATTCACGTGGTGTGAATACATGAGTTGATGTCAAACACCATGCAAGATCTTTCGATTGAAGGCCATTGATGTAAACCTGTTGTCGGAAGTGAGAAACTTGCCATTGAGGCATGCAAGCTTCAAAGTACTAAAATGGTTGTTACTAAGTCATGTTCTTGGATAATGAGTTGATGTCAACAAGAAGTGACCTGTCGTAAGAGGGCCTTAATGAATCCCACATCTATGACATGGAACAGAGCAAATGATTTTGTTGAGGTGAAAACGATCTAATCATACAAGTTCTAGGGTGGCAGTCATGAAAGAATGGAGCATGAAGATATTGTAGTACAAAAGGCGTTAGCTAGGTTGGTGAATTATCTAAGTGACTTCTCTTGAACATATCGGCAACACTAAAATAGATTCGTATAATTAAGCCCCAAAATGGATGGTACAGAGGAACAATGGTGATATGACTGGTGAACAGAATAACCCAACCCAACTCAATCATGGTGACAGAGTGAAAGTGTCATGTTCAAGAGCAACCTATTACCAATGAATTTCTTCAAGTTTTCTTCCCATTTTTCCCGAGTCATTGCTAACTAATACCTCTTTATTTTTGCCAAACTTGAGGAGGATAACATATGCTTGTTCTATAATTTTCCCTTCGGGCAAACCTGTCGCTATGTTTTAGTGAGCCTAGCGACAATGAAATTCGCTCTTGTCTGTAATGGACAAATTTATCGCTATTGTTTTAACGAGTTTAATGACAAAGATAACTCAGTCCTTTTTAGTTTTAGAGAGTCTGAAAAGAGATGGAAAGGAAACTGTAGTAATTCTTTTTCGTAGTATAATCCCTTAAGTCTGAAAAAGTATAAAATAATACGAAAGGGATGACTTTTCTGATCACTTTAATGAGCCAAAAAAGACAAGCACTCGATATTTTTGTGTAATGATCCCTCAGGTCGAAAAATATTAAAATATAGATGAGGGATGGCACTTCCAATCACTTTAACGAGCTGGAGAGGCCAATTGCTCGGTAATCTTTTTATATTTTACGAGTCTAAAAAGAGCTTAAAATAGACTCGTTACTTCCAAACACTTTAATGAGTTGGAATGCTTGACAATCTTTTCATATTTAATAAGTCTGAAAAGGGTTTGAAGGAGACTCATTTTTTAGGAACGAGTGACATTTTTGGGTAGCAATTAGTTCCAGGTGAGGTTTGGAACTTTTCAATCACAACAGTGTAAAGAAGGTGGCTAATAGAATCACTTGTTGCAGCTGTTCCTCAAAAGGGTAAACAATCAAGTGGAGGTAGATTCAAGGCTCAAAAGCTAATAGCAATGCCATCACAAAGGTTATTTACTGAATGTAGGTTCATTTTTTAATGAGCTTGAACTCTGGGGGAACATATGCTCATTGCTAGGTTTATTTTTTAACGAGCTTGAACTTCGCGTAAACCTGCTCATGGCTAGGTTTGCATTCCCCCAGCATGATGAAAAGGAGAGTCTCTTGTAACCAGATGGAAATCACTGTGGTGAAGTAGGACGGCTTCATCTAGAATAGACAAAGGTGAATGGTGTGACAGACCAATCACATAACCTACAAGGAAACTTATCTTTACAGCTAGGTGCATGCCCCCCAAGCTTGATTACATTCACCAGAATACTCACGGAAATTAGGTGGATGCAATGAAGGTTCAAGAGATACCAATTTTGATTGGAATCCACTGCATTTATAGTATTTTATAGAAAATTAAAAACTGAAGGATGATCAAGGTCACTGGAATACTCTTCGTGGTAATCTGGAAGAAGGGAAGGATGGTGGTAATCCTACCATGGTGCCTCTCCTGTCGTCATTGACTGAATGATTCCTTCGTCTATAGAATGTACATGAGACCAAGCATCTGAAGAGGTGCCATATACCTTAGACCTATCTATCCAAACACTCGATGAGTGTTGATTTGGGTTTGCTGACCAAGCCGAGAAAATTGATTGCTACAGTATTTCTATTGGGCTTGGAGGCAATACCTGACGATGATCCATGCTAACAAAATTTTCAGGAACCTTCTGAATCCTTGTAGATATAGAAGATATCATATTGCATGTTTCCACTGTGGCCACTTCCGCTAGATTAGTCTGAGGCAGTAGGGAAAAAGTACCCATTAAGGTAGGGTCTTTTAGGAGACTTACTCCGATATTTTGAAGTGATTGAGAGCTTCCATGGATCACTGGAATGCTTCCCATAACTTCTGAATTATTTGGGAGGAAGGTTTGTTGGTCAATGACTGTAATTCCTCCTTGGAAGGGAAATGAAATGTTTCTAAAATAACTTGACACAACAGCAGCCATAGCATAAATCTAGGGCCTTCCCAGTAAGATGTTGTAATCGAGGTTTCCATCGATAACTTCAACGTCTTTCTACTATTTTTCCCCCCAGTTCAACTTTCAAGTTACTTAAAATCCTGTACGGGGTGTATGTTCATCCATCGAATGCTTTTAATGTCATTGACGATCGCGACTAGGGTGGTAAGCCTAACGTTTTCTAGCAACTCATTGACATAATGCATGTAGATGCCCCCTCATCAATAATTGTTCGCTGAACAGTTTTGTTGAGGGATTTGACCTGTATGAGGAAAGCGAGTTGAGCCAGTAACTGGGGTTCGTATCCTTTATGATTAAAGGCCACAAGATTGGAATCCGCTGGGCAATCCCACCTATTGCTGATAATAGAGCCTGCTTTTGGGAGGGGCAATTTTGTATTACTTCTAGTGTCGACATAGCAGATGGCCATTGGGCTAGGTCCTCTACTATATTATAATTCTGTGATGCTCTGGCATGAAGATTAAATGTTGCTTTGTGTACTACTCCCTTTGGTGGCTTTATTGTTGGCTCAGGAATGATGGGTGGCGCAACTTCGGTTGAAGTTGTTGTCGAACTACTTGGTTGATTTGTAGCCTTGTTGTTCAACTGTTGTGGATTCCCATAATCTTTATTCCTTGTCGATATCAAAGCATCATTTTACTGTTTCGAAATGGACAGCATAAGTCCTTGGGATGGGGAAGCATTTTCGCTAGCAACTAGATTGGTTTCTAGGTTTGGATATGGGTTGGTCAATATCGCTAAGGTTTTTGAACTCTTAAAGAACTTTTTAATCTCAGCTTTATGCGGACAATCTTTCATCCAATGGTCTTCATCATATACTTAACATGGTCGATTAGGTTTCTTTTTGCCATAAAGGTTTTCAAAAGATTTTTCAGGAAACGTATCATCTTGTTTCTTGTTTTTTCTCTTCCCTTTCTTCTTTCCCCCTAGTTACATTGGTTCCTTGTCTTTGTTGGCTGACACAGCATTAACCTATGAGGCAAGAAGATTGTCATTTTCCTTTTCACTAGAAACTACAAGGGCTTTACCAGATGGGGCCTTCGTAGTTTATGTACTGGAGGTACCAATCACGCTGTTGGCGGCATGAGAGTCCCTGTTTGATTTAGGAGGAGGAGGAATCGAAAACTCTAGTCTAGGAGCTTCAAGAAGTTTTTTGTAGAGTGTGCCAGACTGAGTATAGATCAAGTCTAGATATTGCGCACGAGCAATGACTTTCTCTTTAGTGACAACTCCTCCCATGGCCACATGTTTTGTAATCGAAGATAACAATGACTTAATAAACCATTCAGCTAACAGCTTATCAGGAACTTATGTCTTTACCATTCTACGATGACATCACCACTCATGAATATGATCAGATATGTGAGTGGTTGTCGTCTGCCTAAAATTAGTAAGAAGCTCTGTTCCAATTTTGTACCTTATGGGTAGCTAAAAATGGGTTAAAAATGTGGTGGCAAGGGCACTGAAGTTATCGAATGAAGCCCTAGGCAATTCGATGTACCATTTTGATGCCAGACAAGTTAACATTCGCTGCAAATGGTGAAGCCTAATCGAATCATCATTGAGAGTGTTAGACAAACACCATAGATGAAAAGTCATCACATGATTCGATGGATCTTCACCCAGATTTTCATTGAATTTAGGAATATCTAACCAAATTTTATGAGGAATCATCAACCACCAAGGGGCATAAGCAATTGCATCATTTGTTAATTGATTCAAATCTAGTAATTCTAAAGTTGCTATGAAAGGCAGTTGTTGATTCAGGTTTGGTGAAGCATACCTAAGATAAGATGGGATCGCCTGAGCAGTCGGTCTTTGCATACCAGCATAATGTATTTTATGCTAATAACTTTGATAAGGTTGATGGGCGTAACCATTATAATATTAATTTTGGTAACCGTTTTAAATATACGGTTGCCCATTACCCGCAAATCTTTGTTGCTCAGGTCCTTGGTAAGCTTGCTAGAATTGTGGTTATTGATATTGCACTACCCATGGCTGTGAGACCATTTGCTGTTGTCCAATATTGGATGTTTGACCAAGGTGAGGGGTTATAGTACCCATTTGATCCTGAGTCATTTTAGTTAAGGAGCCACTAATCGGTGGTTGTGATTGAGTCGCGAAGACAAGAGGCTGTTGTATTACGACCTGAGAGACTTGAGGTTGACATACAATAGGCAACGCTTGTACTTGTGACACTGTCAGAATAGCCGGTGTAGTTGGAATGTTCGATACAGGTTGATTTTGTTGTATTGAATATACAACTCTCGGTTGTTGAGGCAGTATTGGTACGAAACCACTAGATGCAATTCCAGCTTGACCTGAATTCTGTTGTGAACTCTCATATAGTTGTTCTCTCGAAAGGAACAATGAGTAGGCATACTGCCCCCCATATGGCAGCAATCTAGTGTTCAAAGAGAAAATTGGCCTTTGGAGACTAGACTACCCAAATTGATACTATTGTGAAGGATCAATTTGCTGAGACTCAACATAAGAAATTCCAGATAAGGTTCCGAATGAATAAATAAGAACATACCATAGTGTCAAAATAGTCCCTGGGTGGACTCCATCTAGTGGTTGAGAACTATTTGGGACAGATGGTACACCAACAAACATTGTCGAAGTGGTTGCAAGAGGTTTTGTTGCTGCTGTATTGGATGACACAATCCTAAATGTCGATGGTTGTTCAGACATATCGAGTGTATCCAAAAGATTTCCTAGCATTCTATAGGAACTTGCGATGAAGGGTGACTAACTTCTGTAGTAGAAAGATATAGGTGGATCCCAGTTCCAAAATGCAATCGAGTACTAGATGGAAGATCCTCTACAATCTCTTATATAGCAATCAATCCAGGCAGAAGAGGTAAATCGTCAGGTCTGTAAAATATTTTAGGTGCCAAAGAAGGTATAGAATCTGTAGCGACAGATGCTGGAGGGACGACACCTTCCAAATCAGCCCTAGATGGAGTTGGTTCAGGAATAGAAGTGTTTACCGTTACACTAGGATTAGTTCTAGTGTCCTCTTATAACTATGGAACTTCTTCTATAGAGGCAGGGATACCAGAAATAGTTGGAGTAACTGGAGTCTCTAAGGATGTTGAAACACAAGTTTGAAATAAACTAGAAGACTTTGACGCAGTTAAATGAGATCGCTTGGCCTAGAATGGTTTCATATCCGGAGTAAAAGATAGTTGACTTGTTAGTCTCTGCGAACGACGAGGTTTTAATTAACTTTCTTCCACGATTGTGGATTACTTGATCAATTAAAAATAAAAAGGGGAAATGTTATTCCAAATTAAATGAATTTTATGATGCTTTGACACAACTTTCTTTTTCAATTTTAAAGAGTTGAGAAAAAGCTAAAGATGACTCTAGTCGCCTTCGACTTTTAATGAGCCTGAAGTGACAAGTGCTCAAATGGACCTTTTCTTTTAAGGATTCTATAAAGGAACAAAAGTGACTGCTCTGGAAATCTAGATAGAGAGATTACCAAACCAATTGCAAAACTGCAGAATACTTTTTATGTACGGCAGTCAATCTTCCCAAATGTTGTGTTCAGTTCATTGTGATCGATAGGGCGGCAACCATGGCTTCCTAAGGATGAAGGATATAACCTATTGTGGTCTCCCAATATATACTTGACGGTACGTAGGAGCACAAGTCCGTACTGGAACTTTCTGTATCAAAGAGGAGGAACCACCCAACCTATGACGAAAACGATAGGTACCAGGCTTTATGATGCCAGAATATGTCTCTAGCCTATACTTCTATATCTTGTGCGTTAGGTTCCAAAGCATTTTTATTTTCATTGAGGTTTGTTTTATAGTTTATCTTTCTTAAGAAGTTTTCCTTTAAGGTTCACCATGTGATGTAGATATACAGTTCCTAAATATGCAATCTAAGATGATAAACAATCATTTACTTTCTTTTTGCAATGAAAATCCTAGCTACTAAGGAAAGAGAAGTAAAATTCCTTCAACATAGAGACAAGAGCACACACTAAGATGCACTGTCCTAAATCAATTTCCGCATTCAGTCTAAATGCAAATGCAAATGCATGTATTTTTTTTTCAGTTTCCTTAATGTGATAATGAAAAAAGAAAACTAAGTACAGATCTGAACTATTTTTTCTCAAAGCAACACTTTAGCAATTTCTTGTTCAACAATGAATGGAAGACTATGACGACACTTTCAATTTCGACTTGAAAAATGCTTTCTACACTTCAAATAATTCATGATTCAAATCATATACAATAGCAAAAGTGTAATCGACTATCTACAAAATGAAGACTTCACGACACTCTTTTCTTTGACTGAAGATGACACTTGCGACACTTTCAAATCAAAAGATGAGTGTTCGATTAAGCTATCGTTTTCAAAGGAGAACCATAAATGATGAAAAATACATAAAAAGCATTCACAATTCTTTATCAATGGAAGCTGAACAATGCAAAGGAAGAGAGTTTCAATAGTGATATATTGATCATAGACAACAAAACTAATGAATAAAGCTGAAGACAATGAAGAAAAAACCAAAATTTGGAGGCAAAAAAAATCTCACTCAATCATCACACATAGGGAAACAAGGATGCATCTCACCTACAACACACAGGAGGTGCGATGCATCGAAGTTGCCAATGAGAGACAGTGCGATTGTCTAGGGATGAGACTGAGCTTGGTTTTCACTCATAGCTTGCAGCTAACTTCAGGGATTTAAGCTGAGCTTATGATTGACAGTAAACACAAAGTATAGGGGCTGATCTAATGAGGTTATTTGAGCTACCACCAGGGCATATAGGATGCTTTCAAGTGAGATGTTCAGTTCATAAACTAACCCAGAGATTGACTGAAGCAGCGTTGATCTACTTTGTAGTTGCATAGCAAAAGCAGTTCGAAGGCTAGTTGGCTTAACTTCAGACTCTGTCTATAGTTTATAAAGCAAACAATAGTAATTACCAATCCAACTATTTTCTCCCTAGTGGAGTCACCATTTTGTTATCCAGAAAACTAGTGTCCATTCAGAGCTACTAGTCCCACTAAGACAGGTAGCTATCTTAGAAACAAACAAACCAAAGTTTTGTTTTCCTTTATGAGAGATAGATGAGATAGAAGTAGAGAATACCAAATGTTAGTGTCAGTCTTTGCACCCTTCCTCCAGTGATCAAACATGCTCTTACACAAGTGATTTTAAGGTGTCAAGGTCAAATTTTATCACTTCAGTGAGTCTTCATGTAAAATTTGGTCACTAGGCATTGGGTCTAGGGTTTGCTTTCACTCCTTTCAGTGTTGTCTAGATGTCGGTCTATGTCACTATTCAACTGATTCTACCATCATTCAGAGGGTAGTCATTATCATGTCAAGTTCCACTACATCATTTTACACCTTGTTCATGCTTCAATTGCACCTAGGTAAGGTCATTTCCCTCTCCTAGGGTTTTGAAGGCAATTTCTCTTGGACAGTCAAATCATCGGCAAAACTTGTATCCTAATGTTCATACACCTTCCCCTATCCTTAAAGTACCTTATCAAACACTTCCCATCACTGAGATCCCCCAAATTCCTCATTTTCGCACAAACCCTAGTTTCTTGCTACAACTTGGAAATGCTTTAGGTTGGACCTATGTGTTGCCTTTTTGGACTTCTTCCCCTCACTCAATCTTTGAAATTTCACTTTCCCCTACTTTTTAACATCCCTCCCTACTTCCAAGAATTTTCCCAAGAATTTAGAAGCCACATATCCCCTTCATTTCGCTTCATTTCGACAAATCTCTTGTTCCACACATTGGGGTAGGTTTTACTCAAAGGATATTTCTAAGCAATAACAGATGAATTTGGGACAATTGAGGGAGGTTTTTATCCACAACATGCCAAGAAATAAAAACCTATTTCACTTTTTACACAGGTGTCATGGGTTTGGATGAATGTCAAAACTACAATCGCCTTAGGAGAATTGATGCACCTCTGAAGTGACCTTGGGAACATCAAGCTTTGTCCTAGCTGGGTTGGTCAAATGATTTTTGTGATGAGTCAAATGATAACTAGACACAAATAACTTTCCGAAGAGCCATCATGAGCTCAATTTGGAGTTGAGGAAGGTATTCAAACATTGACTGCAACAACACCCTGCCTTTAGGCAGCCTCATTTGGCACATTTTGACCAATCTTGGGAGATTTGATTTTTGACAGGGAAAATGAACTCCAAATTGAAACATTCTAGTTGGGTTGGAAATTAAACTCAAGGACCTTTCCCACGAGCTACCCCACGCTCAATTTGGACACCAGGAAGGCCTCGAAATGTCTTCTGGAAAAAGCACAACGCACAGGAGGAGGAGCATGGCGGATATAACCAGGACGCGGCACACACAAACAGGGGTGCGACGCACAGAGACAAAATTCCCAGAAGGTGCCAGAACTCCCTCAAATCTTTTATGAAGCCCCTCTAATTCCAAGGTAGGCTCTCAAACTCACTTGTGCATCAAATTTGATAAAGAGATGGTGGGTTTTTGGCGAAGATTGAATGCAAAAACATTCCATAAAGCAAACACAAGAAGACACGAAAGAAAAACCATTTTGCTAGGGTTGTGTAACAGTGTTGTTGCTGCCAAGGTTATTTCTCCTACCCTACCCCTGTCCCTCATTACCCTATGCCATTTTTTCCCTATTATCACTATCCTAACACTACCAAAATCATATTCCCTTTCCCCTCCTCCTATTGCTCAATTAAAACCCCAAAACCCTACCCCATCAAAATACCCAAACTCCTCCCATATGCCTAACAATGTTCTCCCTATAAACCCTATCCCCATTTCATTACTCCCTTCCTAACAATCCCTGTTTCATTGTTCCCCTTGGTAACAGATATTACAAAGGCACCTAGCCTCACACCATCATCAAAGGGGTAGCCTAATCACAGTCTGCATTGCAATCATGTAATCACAACATTCGTCCGAGTATGAGAGGGAGACACAGAGTGACTCATCCTCAGAAGAGGAGGCTATCAGGAGACACCACAAGAGTGGCAAGCATGTCAGGGATGAACCCACTACCCTCACTTAGTTACAAGCATGCCCTCTTGCCATGTCATGCTTCCAACACCTATCATGTTTCAAATTTTGTCGAAGGGTGACAAATGTCAGAGTTCATCATTAGTTGGCCTATTTATTTGTGCTTCATCTACATGGAGGTCAATCTATCTTGTCTGGGGTCACCTTCACATTGACACCTGAAGCTATCTCAGTGGCAACAAGCATACCAAATGTTGGAGAACAGTGGCATAAGAAGAAGAAGGTGGATAGGCAACACTATGAGCCTTACATTAAGGCCAGATTCATGAGTCAGCTCACAAGAGTCTTTCCATTCAGATATTTGAAAGATGAGTATGCTCCACTCATGAAATTGATCATAAAGTACTTCAAGTGTGAGGTATGAGTGCCAAGGCCCGGATAAGGAGCTTGAAGGCAAAATTGAGCAAAGCAACAAAAGAGGAAAAAGAGGCGAAAGAGAAATATTGGCTTCGAATCTTGGTTGAAGCTTCCTTGGCACATCATATCACTCCATAGAGAACTTCCAGCCCAAATTTCAAGAAATTTGGGACAATTTTGATCGCATGAGAATTTTTTGGCACAAACATAGGTTTTTTCTCTATACGCGTCGTGCCACCAGCGTGACGCGTAAGGTTGGGAGCTCCAAATGAGAAATGGTTTGTATTTTTGGATTTAGCATGCAAAATCACGACTATTGGCACATGGAGCAAGAAATTTGGAGAATATCTTGTCCACCAAAAGGGCAAAAAACACTCAAAAATGGACTCACCGCCCCTATTTTGACACACATGTAGCAGTCTTGGGAGAATGAATATTTGGAGGGGCAAATGAGCTCCAAATTCAAAAATTTCACTTGGGTTGGAAAGTATACAGGACATGCTTTCCAACGAGCACACTGGGGCACATTTTTGACTTGGGAAAGTTCCTCAAAGCGGGCCTCAAAGTAGCGCGATGCATAAAGGAAAGGGGCGCGATGCATATAGGAAAAACAACCAGAATGCCTCTATTTCCCGAAATTTCGCTTCCCGACTTTTTGCATGTGGGCCCACTCATATACACTTCGTTTTTTCGACACCTAAGGTAGTTTTATAAGTATTTTCACTCCAAATGGTCAGTTATCCAAGTGGAAAAGGAAGGTAAAGGGCCACCCAAGCCATTTGTCATGTTTGTGGCGCTGCACCTATAGCTGTTGTTTAGCTCTCCACCTTCATTTTGTAATGATTTGAGTAACTCCCCAACCCTTGAGTGTTATATCTCTTCATGGTACATTCTATATATTGTATGCAAACCATTTGCAAATCGTTGGTTGGCTTGTAACTTCTGGGAGATTGTGGGAAAGAAACTTTGTTTCTGCATTGTATATTTTTTACAGAGGATTAATAAAAGGCAGTGGCTCTGTTTCATGAGATTCATGTGGTTGTGAGTGTAGAAAATGTGTCTCTTATGTTTCATATGTATCTTTTTATGTTTCATAGTTCATTTCATATTCATTTCTAGTGAAGTTTTCTAGGTTAGTTAAGGTACAATTTAATTTTATTGCTCTGCGTGTGGGAAAATTTCATGTTCAGTGTTCATTCTTTTGTTGAAAAGGATACATATTGTCCATGCCCTTTTCACCCTCTTAGATCAATCTCTCCATTCTGCACTATCTTAAACTAAATTGCTAGGGTTTCCACCTATCTTGCCTCACGAAGTAATCTATGCCTTTGTATTAAGTTCTCTGTTCATTGAGGTCCATTGGTCCCATAACATCCCAGAAACACAATCATTCATAAAAATCACTCCTTGAATTCATTTTCACTTACTAGCCTAAGATAAATATTTCACTGTAAGTCATCTCAAGCCTTTTCGTTTATCTATTCACTGAGCATGACTCGGAGAGAGCCCTCTCCTGTTCTGGTAGGGCTAGCTACCAGACTGAGCGTGGTTTGTGGTTACCTTGAATTTTTCCTTCCTTCAGCCTAAGGTCGATTTAGTTGAAAACATAGTGGCAAATCCGCTGGGGAAGAAAATGGTTTGCTTGAAGATTGTTTTGCCCTAGTACATCTATCAAGCTCAGATCTGATGGTTGATGGTGAAAAATGATCATACATAAGAAGACGATTGAAATCATTCACCTGGCGACTCCTTTCACTAAAGAATCCAGCAACCGGTGCTTCATGGTGACTCCACTGCTGAGAGATCAGTAGCTTTGAGGTTTTTAAAATGGAGCGGATTGCAAGAAGATACGTTCCCATGAGCCGAGATCACATTCCAAGCTTTCCAAATAAAATTCCGAAGTTAGATTGGTCAAGGAATCTACCTACGTTTAAAGATGATGGTAAGAAGGACATTTCTTTACATCTAGTTCGATTTCACATGCATATTCGCAAGTTGAAGGTTGATTTTCCTAAAGATTGCTTAATGAAGATATTCATGGCCACTCTGGAAGGTGAAGCCCAATATTAGTATGAAAATTTGCTCGCTGCTTGTATTTACTATCTAAAGGATTTTCATGCCCTGTTCATTGAAATATATAAAGACTCTTATCCGTCATTGAATCTAGTTCATGACTGTTGCAAATACGCTGATGGTTTTATTGAAAGCCTTGAAAAATATTATGAAAATGATAATTTTATGCATGTTGAGATCATGGAGGCCTTGTAAAAGAATCCATTTCAGCAACATGAAGAGAAACTAGAGGAGTCCCATCAAGATGCTTAGGAAACTTTGCAATAGAATCAAGATCTTTGTACAGTGGAAGATGAAGGAGTTTTGCCTCTTGATAGTCAACATGAATTACATGAAATGGATCAGCGGTATGAGGAAAATTTGTATACACCTTCACTTGAAAATATTGAAGACAATCATTGTTTGAGAAAAAGGAAACAAAACGACTTATCTCCTTTGTCTGAAGACAATATAGATCAACTCTTGCACGGTCATGTTCCAACTCAAGGTAAAGCAGATTTGTAGTGCACACATGGTCAAGAAAGTGTTGGCGAAACTTCTTCCTCTTTTGAAAGGGATGACAGTCCAATGAACAGCTTTATAGATCAGCAGGTTGAAGATGTCCATATGGCTGAAAATGATGAAAGAAAAAGTGTCATTTCATATTGGTCCATAGAAGAAGACATCATCCAGAGAAATCAAGTTTCAAATTCAGAATGTGATAATGTTAAGATAACCATTTTAGATGTAGATTCAGATTGTGATGACGAAGAAAACCTTGTACTAAGTCCCATGAAAGAGAACTCAGCTGCTGAAATCATCTAGGATGAAGAAGACAAAGTTTTGGGTCCAAATGTTCTCATGTGATCAGAACAAAGCCTTCATGAAGAGGTAATCCAGTCAGTTCATAAACAACAAGATGAGAATCTGGCTGTCATATCATGTCAAGATGATCAAAAATATATTCAGACTATAGTTGACCAGACCATTATGGATTCCACTTCAGATTCTTCCCCATATGTTTCATGTTTTGAAGTGTTCTTTGAAGAGGAAATCCACTCATCTGCTTGTTCAAAATTTTTTGAGGACCAAGAACATACTTTTTCTTAAGTACATTATGAAGGAAGATCAGAATCAAAAGAAAAGGACATTTTGTTTCCTCAGCAAGAGGTAAATATTCATGTTTTTCATGATCCAATGGAAAATCTGTTACAGTCAGTAGTGAAGGTCATTATTGCAGTATTTAGTGATGAAGGAGATCATGATCGACTATGTTTTTGGATGCCCAGTTACCAGTATCTGTTGTTGACCAGAAGATTTGATCAAGAGAATCAATCAAGGAGGAATCTACTTGAGTGGTTACATTGGAAGACATATTACACATGATTGTACATATGGCATCAGTACATGGGTGGCCACCATCATGATCTGAAACCCTTGAAATCTTGATGGACTAATGCCATTGAATAAGTTTGGTCAGTTCTTTGTTTTAGTTAAGTTAGTCATGAGTCATTTCCTTTTGCATTGAGTCACTTTTTCAGTCATGTTGGTTTCATAATTAAGTCAGTATGAGTTAGGTTTCAGTCAATAAATGAGTCAGAGTCTTGTGTGGTTTGTCGAAATAATGACTCTATGGCACAATGGACAAAATGCACTGTCTAGCTCTTCGAGAGATCTGTTGTTCTTGGCACCTCCAAGGAGCTACCATCCACCATTGGAGCCAATGTTAGTGCCAGACTTTGGAGCCTTCCTACAGTGATCAAACATGCTCTCACACAAGTGATTTTAAGGTGTCAAGGTCAAATTTTATCATTCGAGTGAGTCTTCAAGTAAAATTTGGTCACTAGGCAATAGGTCTGCGGTTTGCTTTCACTCATTTCATAGTTGTCCAGATGTCAGTCTATGTCACTATTCAGCTGATTCTACCATCATTCAAAGGGTTTTCATTATCATGTCAAGTTCCACTGGGTCATTTTACACCTTGTTCATGCTTCAGTTGCACCTAGGTAAAGTCATTTCCCTCTCCTAGGGTTTTGAAGGCAATTTCTCTTGGACGGTAAAATTTTCGGCAAAACTTGTATCCTGATGTTCATACACCTTCCCCTATCCTTAAATTAACTTATAAAACACTTCCCATCACTGAAATCCCTGAAATTCCTCATTTTCGCACAAACCCTAGTTTCTTGCTACAACCTGGCAATTTTCTAGGTTGGACCTGTGTATTGCCTTTTTGGACTTCTTCCCCTCTCTCAATCTATGAAATTCCACTTTCGCCTACTTTTTAACATCCCTCCCTACTTCCAAGAATTTTCCCAAAAATTTAGAAGCCACCTAACCCCTTCATTTCGCTTCATTTCGACAAATCTCTTGTTCCACACATTGGGGTAGGTTTTACTCAAATGATGTTTCTAAGCAGTAAAAGATGAATTTGAGAAAGCTGAGAGAGTTTTTTTTCCACCAAATTCCCAGGAAGAGAAAACTCCTTCACTTTTTACACAGGTGTCATGGGTTTGGAGAAATGTCAAAAATAAAATCGCCTCGGGAGAATTGATGCACCTCTAAAGTGACCTTGGGAAAATCAAGTTTTCTCCTAGCTTGGTTTGTCAAATGACTTGCTTGATTAGTCAAATGATAACTAGACACAAAGGGCTTTCCAGAGAGATACCATGAGCTGAATTTTGAGTCGAGTAAGCCATTCCAAAGTTGACTGTAACAACACCCTACCTTTAGGCAGCCTCATTTGGCAGATTTTGACCAGTCTTGGGAGATTTGATTTTTGACTGGGCAAATGAACTCCAAATTGAAATGTTCTAGTTGGGTTGGAAAGTAGACTCAAGGACCTTTCCTATGAGCTATCCCATGCTCAATTTCAACATCGAGAGGGCCTCCATAAGTCTTCCGGAAAAAGTGTGATGCACAAGGGGAGGAGCGCGGCGCATATAAGTAGGGCACAATGTACACAAATAGGGGCACACTACACAGAGACAAAACACCTAGAACATACCAAAACTCCCTCAAATCTTTTTTGAAGCCCCTACAATTGCAAGGTAGGCTCTCAAACTCACCTGTGCATCAAATTTGATAAAGAGATGGTGGGTTTTTGCCAGTGATTGAATGCAAAAACATTCCATAAATCAACACAAGAAGGCACCAAAGAAAAACCATTTTGCTACGATTGTGTAATAGTGTTGTTGCTGCCAAGGTTATTTTTCCTACCCTACCCCTGTCCCTCGTTCGCTTATGTCATTTTTTCCCTATTATCACTACCCTAACACTACCAAAATCATATTCCCTTTCCCCTCCTCCTATTGCTCAATTAAAACCCCAAAACCCTACCCCACCAAAATACCCAAACTCCTCCCATATCCCTAACAAATTTCTCCCTATAAACCCTATCCCCATTTCATCACTTCCTTCCTAACATTCCATGTTTCATTGTTCCCCTTGGTAACAGATATTACAAAGGCACACAACCTCACACCATCATCAAAGGGGTAGCCTAATCACAGTCTGCATTGTAATCATGGAATCACAACATTCGTCTGAGTATGAGAGGGAGACACAGAGTGACTCATCCTCAGAAGAGAAGGCTCCCCGGAGACACCACAAGAGTGGCAAACATGTCAGGGATGAACCCACTACCCTCACCGAGTTACAAGCATGCCCTCTTGCCATGTCATGCTTCCAGCACCTATCATGTTTCAAATTTTGTCAAAGGGTGACAAATGTCAGAGTTCATCATGAGTTGGCCGATTTATTTGTGCTTCATCTACATGGAGGTTAGTATATCTTGGTCGGGGTCACCTTCACATTGACACTCAAAACTATCTCAGTGGCAACAGGCATACCAAATGTTGGAGAACAGTGGCATAAGAAGAAGAAGGTGGATAGGCAACACTATGAGCCTTACATTAAGGCTAGATTCTTGAGTCAGCTCACAAGAGTCTTTCCATTTAGATATTTGAAAGATGAGTATGCTCCACTCATGAAATTGATCATGAAGTACTTCAAGTGTGAGGTATGAGTGCAAAGGCCCGGATAAGGAGCTTGAAGGCAAAATTGAGCAAAGCAAAAAAAGAGGCAAAAGAGGCAAAAGAGCAAGATTTGCTTCGAATCTTCACTGCAGCTTCCTTGGCATGTCATAGCACACCATAGAGAACCTCCAGCTAAAATTTCAAGAAATTTGGGACAATTTTGGTTGCATGAGAATTTTTTGGCACAAACACAGGTTTTTTCTTTATACGCGTCGCTCCACTGGCGCGACACGTAAGATTCGGAGTTCCAAATGAGAAATGGTTTGCATTTTTGGATTCATCATGCAAAATAAAAACTACTGGCAGATAGAGCAAGAAATTTGGAGAAGATCTTGGCCACCAAAAGGGCAAAAAACCCTCAAAAATGGCCTCACTACCCCTATTTTGACACACAGGAAGCAAGCTTGGGAGAATGAATATCTAGACGGCAAAATGAGCTCCAAATTCAAAAATTCTACTTGGGTTGGAAAGTAGACAAGACAGGCTTTCCAACGAGCACACTTGGGCACATTTTGGACTCTGGAACGTGCCTCCAAACTGGCCTCAAAGGGGCGCGATGCATACAGGAAAGGGGCGCGACACATATAGGGAAAAGGGCTAGAATGCCTCTATTTCGCGAAATTTTTCTTCCCGACTTTTTGCAAGTGGGCCCACTCATATACACTTCAGTTTTTTAGCATCTAAGGTAGTTTTATAAGTATTTTCACTCCAGATGGTCAGTTATCCAAGTGGCAAAGGAAGGCAAAGGGCCACCCAAGCCATTTGTCATGTTTGTGGCATTGCACCTGTAGCTGTTGTTTGGCTCTCCACCTTCATTTTGTAACGATTCGAGTAACTCCCCAACCCTTGGGAATTCTATCTCTTCATGGGACATTCTATATATTGTATGAAAACCATTTGCAAAGGGTTGGTTGGCTTGTAGCTTCTGGGAGACTGTGGGAAAGAAACTATGTTTCTGCATTGTATATTTTTTATAGAGGATTAATGAAAGGAAATGGCTCTGTTTCATGAGATTCATGTGCTTTTGAGTGTAGCAAATGTGTCTCTTATGTTTCATATGTATCTTGTTATGTTTCATAGTTCATCTCATATTCATTTCCAGTGAATTTTTCTAATTTAGCTAAGGTAGAATTCAATTTTATTTCTCTTCCTATGGGAAAATTTCATGTTCAATGTTCATTCTTCTCTTGAAAAGGATTCACGTTGTCCATGGCCTTTTCACCCTCTTAAATCAATCTCCCCATTCCGCACTATCTTAAACTAAATTGGTAGGCTTTCCGCCTATCTTGCCTCATGAAGTAATCCATGCCTTTGTATTAAGTTCTCTGTTCATTGAGGTCCATTGGTCCCATAGCATCCCAGAAACACAGTAATTCATAAAAATCACTCCTTGAATTCATTTTCACTTACTGGCCTAAGATAAATATTTCACTGTAAGTCATCTCAGGCCTTTTCGTTTATCTATTCACTGAGCGTGACTTGGAGAGAGCCCTCTCCTGTTCTGGTAGGGCTAGATACCAGACTGAGCATGGTTTGTGGTTACCCTGAATTTTGCCTTTCGTAAGCCTAAGGCAGATTTAGGTGATAACACCAACCTCAGTCTTTCGCTTGGTTCATTGCTTGTTTCCTCCCTCCTTTGATAGAGTTTCACCACTCCTTCCTCACCTCAAAGAACACCTATAGAGTCAAAGCAGCATAATACCATCAAAGCATAGCGATCTATAACTATAAACAATATAGGATTAGATTTATATTAACCATACAAATGCATATACCAATACAAGATTCAGAAATATACAAGAATATGGAGGAAAATGCAAATAGCATTATTGATAGAAATAGTAGAAGAGAGGATAACAACCAAGTTGTCTTATCCAGTGCCATCCTTCTAGCATGAAAGCCCTCTTCACCTAATTAAAAGCTAGATCACCCAACAATACAATATTTCACAGAGAAACCAAGAGCACTTCCTTACAAAATACGAAATTCTAGCCTTTTAGATCTCTAGGATGAGGGATCCATATATAGATATTTACTGGTGAGTGAGTTAGATTCTAGGATTTTGATTAGTGTCATTTCTCTAATAGTTATTGGTTCCACTTGGAGATTTCATGATCTCTTACTCATCCCTAGGCGAATTCAAAGAGGCAAGTGTCATATGAGTAGTTTCTAGAAGATTCTCTGGGTTTCCACCTAGCAAACTGCCTCTACCATTTATCTACTCTCATCCATCACACCCTATAGAAGGGCTTTCCAATATGCATCGCACCCCCTATGTGAAATAGGTGAGATGCATCACACCCTGACCATGGAGCAGGTGAGATAGTCTAGTTTTGACCAGTTCTGAGCAGTGTTTCATGGAGAACTTCTTCGAAATGATGTAATCAGCTAACCTGGATCCTTTAAGGTATGAAACAACACTTTTAGGGGCTTAGAAGCCTATGGTTTATGGACATATGTGATTGGGGTTGCAGTGCCCAAATATGTCTATAACAATAAGCCATTTGATGAGATGAAGAAAAATATGGTGACAATGCTGAAACTAAAGTTTAGGGATTTTGAGCGATATTTTGAGGTACATACAAATGCTACATGTTTCTCCATTGAGGGTATTTTAATACAATATGGACACCTAGTAGCATATTAGAGTAGGAACTTGCAAGATAGAGAGATGAGATGTCACGTTCAAGAGAAGGAGATGACAATAATTATCCACTATCTTAATGTGTGGAGGCATTATTTGATTAAAAGACCTTCTTTGGTCAAGATAGCTAACATTTTGATGTGTCACTTTGCATCTTAGCATAGATTGTTAGTAAATCAAGAACATTAGTAAGACATTATAACACAGTTTGATATGATGATTGAGTATAGGTTGGGGAAGTTAAATCGTGTTATATATGACTTTAGTAGAATGTAATATTTATTTTCAATAGAGGAAGAAGAAGACCTACCTAGGTCTGGAGAGATTTAGATGCAGATGAGATGAGGAGTTGTAGATGAAGATTCATGTAGGTTTGGAGACAAAAACATTAGCAGATAACATTCTAAAGTAGATGAAGGAAGGGAATACTAGAAGATTATACATTTTTTATGGTCTCCTATTATTCGGTGATAATATCTATGTTCCTAAGTCAATTAGGTTCTGTAAGCTACTCTTGAAGGAGTCTCATGACTTTCCTTGCATTCGCCACCCAAGACAACATAGAAATATAGAATTACTAGAGATACGCTAGTTTTGGGAGCATATAAGGCATGTTCTCGAGGAGTATGTATAGACTTTGATTTCTTGTGAGCATGAAAAACTAGAAACTAGATTGCGTGCATGACTATTGTAGCCCTTACCAACTCTAGATACTCCATCGGGAAGTGTGTTGATGGACTTCATATCTCAACTACCTATTATTCAAGTTCTTAATATGGTGATGGTTGTTGTGGATTATTTGTCCAAGTATGTCATGTCGTTGCCGATGAAGGTACCATGTGGATATGAGGAGGTAGCATTGAAGTTCTTCAAGTATGTGGTGAAGTATTGGGGATTACATTTGAGCATTATGTTAGATAGAGATACATCATTCACAATGTAATTTTGGACCTCGTTGTTTAAGCTTGTCGGGACTGAGTTGTTTCTTACTTTTAGTTTCCATATATATGAAAATGAATAGATGGAGAACATCAACTCATCATTAGAGGATTATTTGAGACATTTTGTGAGAGTCAATCAAGAGAATTGGAATGATATGTTGGAGGCAACATAGTTTAGCTACAACCTTCAAAATAGTTCAGTAACAGGTTATAGTTTGTTCAATTTAGTCAATCGGAATATGGCTATTGCACCTCACATAATGATGTAGGGATTCTATGGGAGAATTCCTTTGGCCTTGATATTCTTGGAATGCTAGGAGGATAACATAGAGAAAATGTCATAGAGAAAATACAAAGGATTAAGAAGTGGTTAGAAAAAGATAGAAAAGATGTATATTTTATTATGGGTGATAGATTTTTCATTAGGATGAAAATGGAGTAGCTTCCATAACCAAAAGGGATGTAAAAGCCCTTCATTAATATTATTGATGGTCCATTTCAAGTGATTGAGAGAATTGGAGGAGTAGCCTATAAGTTAGTTTTGCCATCCTACTTATGAGCCTTCCATCTACTGTTTCATTTGATTTACTTACAACCATGTTGGTCAGAAATAGACAACCCTTATAGAGAAGAGACATTGTGTGGAACAATATCTATTGGTTATCATCCTTTGTTAAGGCATAAGTAGATAGTTTCATATAGGACTACAAGAGTCATAAATAACAAGACGAGAGAATAATATGTGCATTGGAAGAATTCCCCTAATGAGGACAAATGGGAGACAAGAGAGTCATTTGAGAGATGGTAGAAAGAGATCTTTTATTACAAGGGGAAGATATAATAAGAGGTGATGGGATTTATAAGTATGGAAATGAATCATGGTGGTGGAGGATGTAATGCCCCTAGTTGCCCACGTGACATCCATTTGAACTAAGCACCCAAGCCATTGATCCCTCCTCGCCAAGCTGAGATGTTGGTGAGAGCACCTGAGTGGTAGCTCAAGCGATGCCCAAGGTGGTTGAAACTCATGGCCAAAATCTAGTTCTCAAATTGGCATGACACATTTGAGGTAGCCCCTTGACACTTGAGTTGGAATGCGGATGCCCATCCAAAAGGAGTCAACCACCCTCAAAATTGGGGTTTCTTGAACAATGAAATGAATTGACATGTCAGCCTGAATGAATCACACACCCACCTATTCTATTTTAAGAAGTTATATTATGTTAATTCATCACATGTCTTCTAGATATAATTGGTTAAGTACACTAGCAATGTAGTGAATGAGATGTTAGACTAGTTAGTTAATGAGTTGGTTAGAAGAAGAGCTAAATAATTGATTTATCAAATCTGCAAACCATTTAGTACATGCTTAACTGAACAACAGTTGATTGGATGGTTGACCGGTCAATTCATGGAATAATTGATTAAATGGTTTAATTTTTATTTGATTAGATGCTTCGATTTGTTGGGATAATTGTTTGAACTAACAAAACATTATGGATTTCCTAGATTTTGTTTGAACTATGGATAATTAATTGTTGAAAAAATCTTCGTTACTTGAAAAAAGTGTGTTATATTTGATGAATATAAAAAAAAATTTGTGCCAATTGATGAGCGCTAGTATTGCAGCAAGACTGCTCCAACTCCTGGGCTACCAACTTTACTTCATCAAATCAGGGTTCGTACAAACTTGGAGACGACAGTGCTATACAAACAACATATGTAATGATCTACAACCATTCTTCTATTGTGGGTGATAGAGCACTAGGGTTTCTCAAACCATTCTTCTATTGACTAGAATAAGTTTGACTACCAAATGGAGAAGGAAAAATTGTCCTCAATTAAAGAAAAGTAATGCTTCCTACTTCAAGAAATGAAATATTGAATTGAAAATTCTTATAAAGTGACATGAAATAATCTAACTACTCATTTACGCACTTTTCTTGAAAAAGGAATCTAGATTAACCTTGTTTATAACATGTGATGATCTAAACTAACTAAGAATGGAATATGACCTAGGGAGTATTATAACTACGACATGCATGTGCTAATTTAGAAATCGTAGATTTTTTTTTTTTTTTTCATTTTATGAATGCAAATCCTAATCTTCACTTGTTATTTGGCAGGGGAGACAAGTATGGATAAAGAGTTTTGGATTGTCTTAAGGGTATCGAAACCAAGTGGAGGCCTAATCTAATCTTATAGGACAATTTTTGCAAAATTCAAGCTGGGAAAAGGCTGCTACAGGGTTTCCTGTAGTACTACTATAGGATGTCCTAGTTCTACTACACTATGCAATGTTTTACTAGTGGAAACACGCCAAAATCTTACGAGATGGTAGGGAAAGTGGAATGAATTGTGGGAAAGGTATATGATGGGGGAATAAGGCATGTAGAAGGTGAAAACTCTCAAGGGTTCAATCATATGCTTCAAGATGGTTGGATTTGCTCAATGGAAATGATATTTTTTCTTACAAAACAAGAATTCAAATTTAGGGTTTAGTGGACTTTGGTAACATGGGTGGATAAGGCTTGGGTGAGGAAAATGAGATCAGGTCTCCCTGCAAATTAGAAGATTCATCAATAACATACATTCTTGTCTTCATTTATCCACAAATTCATTTCTACATGGGAAAGATTTATTAAATGGAAGAAAACATAGTTATTACAATATAGTGGCTAAGTCCATGAATGGAAGTGCTTTGAAACCAAATGAAAACTTAAGAGATCAGAAATAATAATTTAAAATCATCCTAAGAAGCTCAAGGACAATGACCTACTCATCAAGAAACCCTAGATCACGTAGTAAAGTAAGAAATTTGGTTTTGGGTTATGTGAATGGAACCCTAAAGTCATGCTCCCATAAGGGAGATGAGGTGAAATCCACTACCACAAGATTTTCTGGAGTTTCTTCTCTCACTATGATACCACGGATCAACTATATTCAAATGGAACAAAACTAATTAATCATCCAAATACTTGCAAATTAACAAAACCAAAATCACTTCAACAACTAACAATGAGTGTAATCTAAGAATACATGTAGAAGAAGAGGAACCCCTGCTACTAGGGTTGGGCCCTAACCCAAGAGCTTCAGCCTTCTGAGTCAACTCAGTGTTGGATCAATGGAATGCTTCTCATTTTCATTAAAATGTCAAAAATGCATAAGAGTCATCAATAAAAATGTCTTAGCTTGAAAATGGCTCTTGGCTGTAACAAAAAAAGTTGAATCCTAATGAGGCTCTAGAAATTCTTATTTATGCAATTGAAACTACCAGCAACTTCGTTAAATTTAGGGATGCTTGGCTCCCAAACCTAAGATCAACTAGTCTTGAACTTTCAATGGCTTGGCTGCGAATGATCTCGACTGCTTATAACTTTGAGCTGATGAGATATAGTGGAGGAACCTTCGAGTGAGTGACGAGTTAAGGAGGGAGATCCAAACTCCTAAAATCCATATTTCCTATCTACTTTTAGTTCTTGCACTTTAATTAGCCAAAATTAGCTCCAAAACTGCAAACAATTCACATTAGACCACAAGACATGACATCTCATCTTTACCCTTCTCATTAAGAAAAATATAACAAAACAATTAAAGAAATGTGAGAAAAGTTGATTTTAATAACCTGGAGATTGGAATTAATGTCCATCTAATTAACCCATTGATGAGCCTCATCATCGCCGCCTTACTAAAAGTGTTGCTCATCCTCTAAGCAACTCAATCTATGTCCATGTCTTGCATTGATTTCATGGCCTACCTAACATTCATGCCTATGTTGTAGTATCATCTTCTTGTCGATAAAATCTTTCATGCTTTTTTATTTCCTCCCACTAATTTATTTCTTCTCCTCCATTTATTCCTTGTAACATACCCAATAGCAATGGTGGACTAAGTTTCAAGCCAATCTAGCTAACTTTCAACCTCTGCATTGCCCTCAATCAAGTTCTTTCTATTGCATCCCTCATTCTTTTAGGGGAATGATACTCCTTGATCTTTAGGCTATAGGCTAGGGTGTTCCAGCTACTTTGGCATTCTTTCTAGATTTCATCCCCTAGCAATCTCAAAGTGTCCTCAAAATGAGTGTTTGCTTGCTCTTGTGTAGCTAGGAATCTTGGTGGAAACTGGGGATCATTGATTATGAGGTTGTGGGTGCTAATGATAGCCATGGGGTTGACTTGTTCTACTCTGATGTAAAGGGACTTTGTTTCTTCTCTTTCCAATACGATTTTTTATTCCTTAGCCCTAGCCTCCTCATGACTCATCGATGATGCAAAGGCCATCAGTTGTAAGTCCCCTAGCTCTGGATTGGGACCACACACATTCAAATCCGTTAGGGCCAAGTTATGTAGGTATAATTCAGGTATCTTCACCATTTCCTCCATGGTCCTTTGATCATAGAGGTTAATGAACTTCTTATACTCTTGGAAAGGCATAGTTCTTCATTGTACTAGGTTTTTTATCTTAAACATCAGCCATTGTTCTTTGAGTTATAAGGCATATGATTTTATTGGCATCCTGCACTGGAGAGCCTCCATTTCTACTTGTCATAGTTGCCAATTGGATCTCTTTTTCCTATACTTTCCTCCTCAGCCATGTGTTCTTACCCTCTAGTTGAGATTTCATCATTCTTTCCCTGTCTCTTATCCTTGTCAACTCTCTACCCATCTCTAGTGGCTTTTCTTCCATATGGCCCACATCCTCTACACTTTTTGATTTAGAAATTTTCATCTAGAAATGCGTCCTTGCTCTCTCCTTTTCAAGCTCAAAGAATAGAGGGATGGAAAAATTGTGTGGTATTATTCTCCCTCCCTCAATGAATCTGTAATAGGAGATGAGGTTTGGTTGTGGGCTGGGTTGTTATAGCTCCCGAGACTCTCCCTTTACTATCTCTTAAGTATATGTCTACCCTTGTACTTCTGTTGTCTCTTTTCCTCTCGTTTGCCCGTGTTGTCCTTCCTGCTCTTGTTTTTGTGATTCCTATAGTTTTGATAGAGTTTCCTATAGGAATTTCCTTATTTCCTGTACGCCTATCTATATTTCATGTAGGAGGCCTTTTCGTTTTTGAAAAGGGGTCAAAGGTTCTTTAGTTTGTTTTGTTAAGGTTGAACTAGAGATGGGCCTCCTAACAAAGGTGATTGGTGACCTTGGGGAAACTTGTTGTGATGTGCTCTCTTAACCTGTCATTTCTAGAGGGACTAACTTCTATTCCAAGTCTTTATTTTTTCCTTGTTTGACCATCTTTCCCTGTGAAACCATCATTTGTTAAGAAACCAAGTCCAGTTAAGCCATCTTACTTGACTCCATTAGCCCAATGGCCTAAACTACTGAGTCTTATCCCTTTTCTATTGAATCTCACCAGCGAAACTCAAACAAAACTCCTAAACTTCATAACTAGCCTAATATCTTTTAAAACAAAGCTAAAACTTAAAGAGAGAGCCCTCTATGGATGCAGATTGGCTAGAATCTGTATCTAAAAGTTGGTTTGTGGTTGCCTGGGCCTCCTTTCCCCTTCTTACAACTTCTGGGAAAACCAGAGTGATAACATAGTGGCGACTCCACTGGGGAATTGAATAATTTGTTTTTTTACTATTGTTTACTTTATAAGCTACAGACAGAGCCTAAAGTTAGCCAGGTAGCCTTTGAAATGCTCTTGTTTTGCAATTGCAGAAGTAAACGAATGCTGCTTCAGTCTATCTCCAGTCTAGTTTATGGATTGAACATCTGGTTTCAAATACTTGATCAATTCCTTTTGTTAAATAAGTCTTTAAGAAATTTTAAATCTCATATCTAAAGCGTCTTAAAGAAATCATAGAACTTGTTTTGAAAATTCATAAAAAAAGAAAAATAATGATAAAATACTCAAAATTTGGTTTCCTGGAGAACTGACTTTATCTTTAGAATTATTTTACGGGTTTAGATATGATCTATGATGGTGGACAGGGATCAGACACACAAAGGTTAGAATCATCCACTTGGCGACTCCAAAATCAATTTCTCAATGAAGACTCCACTAGAGAAATGAACCTGAAACAACTATGTGAAAAGATCAGGCTTTTAACTTGGATTGTTATCCAAGACATTACATTCTATCTTATTGATAAAGTTTTTCAATGTATATTGTATTTTAGAAATGATTTTAGGTTAAAATTTTCATTATTTTCCTTTGAAAAATGTAGATATAAAATCTCCTTACACATTTGAGCAGCATTCTTCTAATTCTTATGAAGATCATTTTCCAATTGATGAGAATCAAAAAATTAATACTAATCATACAATCCCTGTACATATTCCCATACCTCATAAAGTTCCTGATAGATATAAGCCCGTCATGTTACCTGCTACACTTCATGCTTTCCCTAATGATTATCCCAAGTACCTCCCTAGGTTTGATGGAGAGAATGGTATCACTGCCCCAAAACACATTCAAGCTTTTGAACATTATCTTAACTTATTTGAAGTAGATGAAGAGGATGTCAGTATTAGGCTTTTTGCTCTTTCATTGCATGACAAAGTCAAGAGTTGGTTCAAAACCCTGCTTGAGGTAAGCATCTCAAATCTCGAGCAGTTTCTCAAACTCTTCCTTGATAAATGGACAACCAAAGTCAATTTTCTCATAATCATAGAAGAATATAATCAGTTAAAAAGACACCTAGATGGAACAATACAACAATTTTCAGACATATTTAATCAAGCCTATTATTCAATACTATTAAATATAAGACCTCCCCCTGATTCAACTCTTTTGCATTACCCAAGAGCATTTGATTTAGAGAGAGAATTTCATCTAAGAGAAAGAAACCATCAACAATGGAACAGATGCAGAACATGGTAGTAGATGTAGAAGTTAATCTACAAATTAGAAGAGAAAAATTGAAAGCAGAAAAGGAGGAAAAACTTGACATTTTGATAAAGAAAATAGAGGAAATGATGCATCAGATAACAATGAAAGTTGAATTTCTCATTCAAAATAACCATGAAATATTTTTTTCACAAAAATAAGATGTTGATATTCATGAACAAATCCATGTTAATTCCCACTGCCATAAATAAGAAGATAGTGTTATAGAACCATATGTGGAGAGGCAATCTGATGATCTAATGTGTATGTTAGGTGACATTACTTCTTATGATGATGTGCCTAAGCTTGATCAATATAATAATGATTATGTTTCTCAAATCCAAATTAACCTTGCAGAGGAATCGAAAGCTAATTTGAGGAATAAGGAAGTTAAGGTTCAACAACTTGAAAATAGTGATCTGTTTGTTCATTTTAGCTATGAGAACGAAGAGGAAAGCGCAGAAAATTTTGAAATCAGTGATGGAACTTTACCATTTTGTTTTGCTTCATTTCAGTTGATTAGAGATAACTATCATGCAGTTAGAAATCAAATATCAACAAGTCTTGATATCAATTATCTAGAGGGCAATAAAATCTTTCTTCAAGACTTCTCTTATCTAGATTTGTAGTCCCAAAATGCCATTGAATGTCAGGTTGTAGAAGAAGACTTGGAAGCTAGAACATATGATCAAATGATCCAAGATGATTCCCTGCCTCTTTGTTTTGAACCATTTCAATTTTTAAAGGAAATGTGGTATACAAATTTTAAAGAAAAGGAGCAACTTGTAGAAATCTATGAAGTTCCATTTGAACCTATATGTAATAAGTTGCAACAATCCTTCCAAGTTCTTTATGATCTAATAGCTGATAGGTTGAATGACGAATGCAATCAGAATTTTTCTCCATTAATAGACTATGAGAGTCAAAATGAAGATGATAATGGTTTCACCAGATAGACATTACAATCACTAGAAATATCATCACAAAGTGCAGTTGAAAACATGTAGGGTGATAAAAATAAAAGTGATATTTCAATTTCATGGCATGCAGGCCATACACAACAGGTGTACAATTGTTTGAATCAGTTCAAGAAAAGTGTATATATGTTACAAGATCCTTTTGTACAATTTCTAGATCCATCAAAGGAGATCAGGAATTTCCTTATTTGATTGCAAGATCTCAATTTTAAACACCAATAAGCACAAGAAACAAAAGTCACCAATGCATATGATGCTTGAGTGGTTGCATTGGTTGTTTCATTTTACCTAACTAGCAGTCAAAAAGCTGATTAGATTAAGTAGGTAGGATTTTAGTTTGAATTAATTTAGTTTTTAGTAGATTATGAAATAAATCCTTAAAAATTTTAATCCAATCAAAATTCCCTAAGATCTCGATGATTTACTAAATTGGTTTGAAGCTTGTAGCACCTTTTAGTTTCAGGTCAGATCTCAAGTTTTGCAAGAAAAGGTTAAAAATATTTTTAATAAAAAGACCAAGACTGAAGATTCCTACCTATGTTACAAGGTGCTCAAGTGGGATTCAAGAAGGAAGAATAAACATTTAAGTGTTGATGGATAGTAACTTGTTGGAGTTGAAGCTCGAAGAGAAGGCCCTAAGCTTCACAAGTGTTACAGTCATACATACAATAAAGCAACAAGCAGAAGGAGATTTTAGAGCACAGTCAAAGTAATTTAGAAGGCCATCTGACCTACTGTTCTTAACTTTCAAACAGGAAAAGCCATCCCTAAGTGGATCCAGTGTTATGCTTCTATACCAATAGGTGTCATATTTCATGATTGACTTAATGAGATCTGTAATATGTTCATACCTTTTCTTGTTGCAAAGGTTTTCCATATTGTCAAAAAATCAAAAAATTAAAAAAATGTAAATAAGGTATACCCTAAAAGAAAAATCAAAGGGTAAAAAGAATTAAATGGTCAAAAAATGAGAAGAAATAAACCCAAAAAAAAAAAAGACCAGGAAAGTGTGCAAGTGCAAATGCCACTAATATTTCATTTTTTGTCATAAGAAATTGTGTGCAACATGTTAACTTATACCACAATTGGTGAAGAACCAAACCGCTTAAACTTGGCTCATTCGTTTTTCAATTTCATGTTTTAGAGATACAAAATAAAATCTGACCAAAATGTTTAATCTTGGCAGATAAGTAGATAGGTAGAGTAAATAAAAGGAGCTCAACAGTTTAATCTGAGCACTTGGATGTAATAAGTGCAGACTTATGTAGGCTTGCCACATAAAAGGAAAAGAAGATTGATAAGAGTTTTCCAGTCTAAGTGAACCCAAATAAAGAAGGAAAAAATGCTAGGTTAAAGTAGGTAGGGTAGGTAGATGATGTTGTAGAATTATGTGTGATGAATAATGTTACTAAATGAGTTAATATTTCATTTTTCATCATAAGGCAAAATCATACACTACATTGAAGACATCTCAAGAAAGACAAGGTCAAATAACTAACTTCCATTCACATTTTTCCCTAAATATTTCACTAATTCCCCCTAAAGTATTAAGGAGTTTGAAAATTAAAGGGGCTCAAAGCATTTCTCTGACTTTTGGAGGGACTGGACCCTCGGCCCTATGATTTAAAAGCCTAAGTACTTAGAATCATCCATAAACCATTCATTTGATTCCATAAAGTCATTGGCTAAGTAAAAATCCTATTTTACTTAGGAATAATTCACCATATCACCTAAAAATCCATTTTTATCTTTAGCCTCAGTTTAAATACATACGTGAAATATTTTAACTTGGTGCTTTTTCACTTCATAGTCATATTAATGATTAACATTTATATTATATAACTCCCACACAAAATTCACCCTTTCCCGTATTATTTAAACTATTAAAAATCCCAAACATTACATATCCCGCCTCGATGGTTAAATATAACTGTAAATCAAACAATAAAATGGGATTAATTAACTTATCTGTAGTTAATTAAGAACCCGACTCCACCACCATTTAATGAGGATTAATTATGTCATTTGGACTAATTAATCACTCTATAACCAATCGCATCACCCCTGATATGGTTAATTTCTTTAAATTATATCGGGCCCGCATACACTAACTCCCGCCCTATTTCATTGCTCGTCCATCGTCCAATCATCCCTTCACCATCAAATGGTTGACGCTGATATCATGCCCCCTGGTGATCACACGTTAGCTCGTGATCATTAGGCGGTTTTCCGCTTGTACCTCTGCCACGTGTCGCGCAGTCCATATGCTCACTCACCCCCGGCCCAAAACCGCCCAACCTCAAAAGTAGTGAGAGAAAGCCCCTTACCGCCCTCTGCTGATGTCAGTCTAATTCTTCTTATGTCATATGCCCGATAAAATAAAAAAACCCCGCCAACCTCAGTTTTGTGAAATAAAACAAACAAGAGTCATTTTCACTATTATATGCTGCAAACAGTGCTCCCATGCAAAATAAAGTCCAAGTCAACTGTTCCAACTTCCCAGCTGCACCACCTGAAGCCTCTGTTAACCAATTTGAGCATGGTTTACCTCCAAAAAAGCATTATGCACTCACTCCACAGACCTCTCAAGCTCAAATGAAACCTTTTCGACCTCCTGTGCAAACCAATGCTTTCTTAACAGTTTGTTTTGTTTTACAGGTGATCAGAAGACCACAACCTTGGATAAACAATATTAATACTAGTCATAATACCTATTTACTCCAATATTGTCATGAAAGTTATCTATTTGAACAGAGATGGAGGATAAAACATATAGTTGAAAGAAAAGCAAAGGAAACATGGAATTAAAAGGATTTACTGTTGACACAGACAGTAAAAACCTAAACTACATAGTGAAGGTAAAAGGACATAGTAAAGAATAGTCAACGTGTATCAGGCTTAAAGAGTATTAGATTAAAGATCAAGTCAAGTAAATCAACTACCATGAAAATAAATAGCAGGAAAGATAGTTACAAAACAGAGTATAAAAATTCATGTCAAAGTGAAGACAGATGAAAAAACAGAGCAGTAAAAGTAAAAAGTAAACAGGAAAAGTAAAGATGAAGACATTTAGGGTTAAACAAATATGAAAACACTTTCACCAGCCACAATGAAGTTTATCCAAAGTAAAAGTGAAAAATGGTCAAAAGAAGTTTAAGGTTAAAGGATGAAATTAGAGCAAAAATGGTACATTCTTCAGAAATTTCTTGTTTAAGTCATAGTTTTGCAGAAACTATTGTGGCCAATCCAATAAGTATTTTGAGAAAATGGAGGAGGTTGTTGTTCCTAACAGGCCAAGCTACAAAAAACTATCTCACATTTACACAGATATTACCAAAGAGGAGATAAGTGCATGTCTTCATAGCCTAGTGTTCAGTTTGTGCAATGCCCTGTTTTTTATATCTTTTCTCAAAAAATATTATGAACAGCTGGAGATGAATTTTGGGAAACCGAGAGAGGTTTATCTCAAAAACGTTCATATCTAGAAAAACCTCTTTCACGTTTTACATATATATTACGGATTGGGATCTACAAGAGTATCATTGGACTCTATGTTTCTAGAATTTCTCGAGCAAAATGCACAAAGGAAGGATGTAGTTAGTGACTGGGATGCCTCATCGTCAACTAAGAGTTGCTATCAAAATTGACTTTCTCTTGTTTGTCACCATAAATCCATAGAAATAGTGTCAAATATATTCATTAGTTTTGAATGTCCTTTATTTAAGTTCTATTAGTGTAAACAGTTGGAGATATTTGTGAAATTAAGCTTGATATTTTTTCAAGATATTTCAGTTTACAATTAGTATAAATACTTCTCCATTTGAAGTATTTTGGTTGGATTCATATACATTGATGTCATACTAGTTTTTTAGAATAAAGTTCTGATTGGATCAAATTTTCGCATGGCTTGCTGGACAAAGAATTAATGCAAGGGACTTTTCATAGATTTCTTGAAGCAAACACTGGATCATCCAATTTCCCTCTTGAAATAGGTTGAAGTATTCTTAATTTCCCTTCACCCAATTGTGAAACCCATTCCATCTATTCCAAGTCCTTCTTTATTCCCTGTTTAACCATCTTGCCCTGTGAAACCGTCCTTTGTTAAGAAACCAAGTCTAGTTAAGCCATCTTACTTGACTCCATTAGCCCAATGGCCTAAACTACTGAGTCTTATCCCTTTGCTATTGAATCTCACCACCCAAACTCAAAAAAAACTCCTAAACTTCATAACCAGCCTAATATCTTTTAAAACAAAGCTAAAACTTAAAGAGAGATCCCTCTCTAGATGCAGATTGGCTAGAATATGTATCTAAAATTTGGTATGTGGTTGCCTCAGCCTCCTTTCCCCTTCTTACAACTTCTGGGAAAACTTGAGTGATAACACTATCATTGATGAATTATTTGATGAATTGCATTAATCATTTACTTCACCAAGTTGGATCTTCATTCAGGATATCATCAAATTAGAATGAAGACTGAAGACATTCCAAAAATAACATTTAGAACTCATGAGGGTCATTATCAATTTTTGGTCATGCCTTTTGGCCTTACTAATGCACCTTCTACATTTCAAGGTTTGATGAACTCCATTTTCAAACCCTTCCTTAGAAAATTTGTGTTAGTATTTTTTGACGATATACTAATCTACAACAAGTCTTGGAAGGATCATGTCCAACATGTTGACATGGTGCTCAAACTATTGGAGGAGAAACAATTATATGCAAAAATCTCCAAATGCTTCTTTGGAGTACAAGAGGTGGAATACCTGGGTCATATTGTACCTCATGAAGGTGTTAAGGTAGACCATAGCAAAATTAAAACCATCAAGGAATGGAAAATCCCCACATCCATAAAGCATCTACGAGGATTTCATGGGTTGACAGGGTATTATCGAAAGTTTGTTAAGAATTATGGGAGAATAGCAGCACCTCTAACAACATTGTTGAAGAAATATGCATTTTCATGGACTCCAGAAGCAACGAAGGCATTTTAACATCTTAAAGAGGCAATGTGCCAAGCACGAGCCTTAGCTACACCAGACTTCACAAAAACCTTTATTGTGGAATGTGATGCCTTAGGAAATGGAATTAGTGTTGTTTTAATGCAAGAAGAAAGACCCATTTCTTTCAAAAGTCATCAAATCAAAGGAAAGTATTTACGCAAAGCTATTTGTGAGAAGGAAATGTTGGTAATACTACATCCACTTAACAAATGGCGACCCTACCTAATGGGAAGACACTTCAAGGTAAAAAGAGATCATGATAGTCTTAAATACTTTTTAGAACAAAGATTAGCTTCAAAAGAGTAGCAAAAATGGGTCACAAACATTATGGGTTATGACTTTGAAATCATGTACAAAAAAAGGGAAGCAAAATGTTGTGGAAGATGCGCTCTTAAGAAAGGATGAAGATGTGGAAGCATTTCTTTGCACCATTTCTATTATCCAACTAGATTGGAGAAACGAAGCAAGGGATGAATGGAATAATGACGAGGAAGTGTGGGCACTCATTCAAAGTATACAACAAGATCCCAGTACATCAGTTACATTTATTTGGAAAAATGATTCATTATGGTACAAGGATCAGTTATACCTATGTAAGAATTCCAAACTCAAAGAAAAGATTCTTAGGGAATTGAACACCTCTCCATTAGGAGGGCACTCAGGATTTCAAAAAACCTACCACAGGGTTAAGAAGGATTTTTTTTGGGACGGCCTTAAATCAGATATTCAAAAGCTTGTGGCGGAATGTTTGGTTTTCCAACAAAATAAATTTGAAACAATTAAGACTCGAGGACTATTACAACCGTTATCCATTCCAAGCCAACATTGGTGGGAGATTTCAATGGATTTTATCACAGTTTTACCCAAGTTCGAAGGAAAGAGTACTATCATGGTGGTAATGGACATACTTACCAAGTATGCACACTTTTGTGCATTATCTCATCCATTTAAAGTGAGTACAGTTTCTATTGCATTTATGGAAACAATTCTAAAGCTACATGGAAATTCAAAGATTATTGTAAGTGACAGAGATCTCATTTTCACTGGAAATTTTTGGACATAATTATTTTCTTGTCTTGGTACTCAGTTAGCTCATAGCTCATCTTATCATCCTCAATCTGATAGGAAAACTGAGATAGTAAACAAAATGTTTGGAAGATATACTCGTTGCTTTGTATCTGATAAACAGACATAATGGGTCAAATGGTTGCCTCTGGCTGAATGGTGGTATAACACTTCTTTCCATATTGCAACAAAAATGACCCCATTTATGGAACTTTATGGATATCATCCACCATCCATGACATCATATTTAAGAGAAATTTCTAAGGTTCAAGCAGTGGAAGATCACATCGAGCATTAGCAAGAAGTTCTCCAACTCTTAAAGGATAACCTCACATTGCCATAGAATAGAATGAAACAACACGCAGATCAACATCGCAATGAAAGAAGTTTTGAGGTAGGTAATTGGGTATTCCTATGGCTATAGCCATATAAACAAATGTCCCTCAAGCAAGATAAGAAGGATAACAAATTATCACCAAAGCATTATGGTACATAAAAGGTGTTGCAAAAGATAGGTACTATGGCATACAAATTGAAGCTTCCCACAGCTTCTCGAGTGCACACAGTTTTCCATGTTTCATGATTAAAGAAGGTTATAGGTGAAAAGCTTCTAGTTCAGACAATATTGGTAGAACCTGATGAGGAAGGAAAAATCATATTGGAACTTGAAGCAGTCAAAGAAACAAGAACTCGACAGCTACAAAATTGATCAAGTTTAAAGTATCTCATCAAGTGGAAGAACTTACTCGTTGAATATTCCACATGGGAGCATGAGAATTTTATACAAAAGCATCCAGAACTACTCAAACATTGAGGACAACACTTTTTTTAAGGAGAGGGGAAAGTTAGGTCCCTATAATATTAGTGATCCCCCCATTACTATTTTTGTTGCATCCCTTATTGTTATTATTGTACACATGTTTCCCCCATATTGTTATTATTGTGCCCGATAGAATCCCTCTATCATTATTTTTGTGCCTTTATATTATTATTGTTAGATTGGGCTGGTTATATTGTGACCCCGTAGACTCCTATATATAGAAAGGAGGTTTTTTCATTTGAATCATCCAAGAATTGTTCATTTGTGTAATGTAAAGGAGGTTTCCCCCTCGAAGAGGCTTATTCCTAAGGTGTTGATCTATATTTTCTATCTTCTTGTGAGTTGGCTTCCTAACAGTAGCACTATTATTGAAATGATGATCACGATGACAAAATTTGTTGGTTTATTAGGTACTATGTGTTTTCTTGAGATTGGTTTTATGTTTTCATATTTGAATATTTGTTTGAAACATTATGTATTTTATTGAGTTGTTATCATGACATGTTAGCACCTATTTGGATCATAAATATTGAATGGTAGTAGAAAGATCCTATTTCATAGTGAATCCTACAAGATCCTTCATTCTCTTAAACCCCTAAAATATTTAATACTTAAGTAATTCTTGAAGACCTCCGTCATTAAACTTAAATACATAAGCCTCATCTTTGGGTGTACTCTATTTTAGACTGGCTTAGAATACACTTTAGCTTACTTTGAAATTTTGGTTAAATAATTTCCTTAAGATAGATAAGTATAACTCATAGGTTTTCCTTTTGAATGTTTAACTTAGGATAGTTTTTTGTACTTCTAGTACCTAACAATGACATAATATTAGGTTTATGATAGACTTTAACTAACACACACTTTCTTGATGCCTTGAAGCCTACGAGCCATGTGATCAACAATTTTAATAAGTGTTAGTTGTTTTTAAGACATATAAAATGCCTAACATTAAGTCTAACTCATATCTTTTCCTTTTCAAGGATAAACTTAGGATAGATTCTTATACGTCTAGTACTAAACAATGACATAGAATAATATTGATCCAGGTGGATAATGGTGGCCACCTGCTAATTCCATGTGGATCCCCTCTAGTGCTTCTTTCAGTTCTTTCAGTTTCCTTAATTATAGCACAGTTTACTATTTTTAGCAGTTTTTTGGGTCCT
>APFE030783206.1:37426-97842 GCA_000404065.3 Pinus taeda
CGATTTTTCGTGACTAAAAATCGTCTTTTCCGTCGTAGTCCTTGGAGAGATCTTTCCAACGGGCTATCATGCGCGTCAAATGGAGATAAGACGACCAATTCGCGACCCCGGGAAGTTGATGTACCAACTTACCCAAAACGGGGCCCACAATTTGGCGTTTCATCTCCCAGGGTTAGGTTTTGTAATGTGAAGGGTTTTTCCATTGTTTCTCAACAATAAATAGGCGTTCGAGCCTCATTGTAACACAGTTCAGAGGCATGTAGCCACACATCTCTTCTCAGAGATAAGCTACCATCGCCCTAGCTGGTTTATTTCCATTTTTGGTTGTAAGCATATTTCAGTATTTTCCATTAATGAAATGAAGTATTATTTCCGCTGCATCTTTGTGTTTATGGTTATCTCTGTAATTTGTTGCGTTCCTATTTAAGTCTGTATCAAATATGATGTCACATTTACAATGGACCTAACATATTGTCCAATCGGGCATTGGTTTTCTAGTTATCACCAGTTTCAACTCGCTTGCCAACGCCATTCAGGGACACATGGAAAATTTATACTAGTGGCATAGAAGCCAAACCGAGTAATGAAATTGAGTTCCATCAGCTCCTGTAGGCATGTCTGGTCAAGGGTGAGCTAGACACAGTGCCTAGACCCTCGATTGGAAAAATTCTAAATATTTGAGCATTTAATGCAGAAATTGCATTAGATGTTCATAAGCGAAACTAGAGTTGTGAAAACCAGCAATGTACACAATGATGAGTCCACGAAGTCACTAGAGAGGGGTGTCCATGGAAATAATCTGATGTCCCTATTCTAACATAACTAACAACTTGTCCAACTAGGCCTCAACTTTCTAGTTATGATGAGTTTCAATCACTTCCCAACACCGTTCAAAGACATAGGACAATTTCAACCAAGGGCATAAAAACCAAACCAAGCAACAAAATTGAGTTTCATCAAATCTTGGAAGTGTATTTGGTCAAGGGCGAGCTAAGCATGGTGTCTAGACCCTCGTTCAATATAATTCTTAAGACACAAGTGAATTATGGAATCTTGTTAATTGAACTATGGCATATTGTATAATTTGATTTGATTGTAGACATGTATAGAAAGTTCATGTTGACACACAAAATAATTTTATATATTTATAGTAGATGGTTGGAACTTAAGGTTATGTAATAGAATTTATGGTTTATTGTTAAATTGTATCAATTTTTTTATGATATTTACTAACGTTTATTAGAATGGTTGCATATTTTACATGATTGGAATGACATCTTAGTTGTAACTTATTTAAAATTGTATTATGGTATATATGTGCAATTTGATATGATGTAATGTGCTTATGGTTCCATATCATATGTTGTAATATTAGAAATATAACAAAAATATTAAATATTTCATGAAATAAATAATAACTTTTCATTTTGAATGTTTTTTCAAAGAAAATGGGTCTTCTAGAAGGTCCAATTGATTGTGAGCTCAATGAAAATTATGTTGGGTTTGGTTCAGACATTTGAGACTATGATTATGAGGTACATGGAGAGGACACTGAGGTAGACAACAATGATGATGAGATTGATGTCTATCATGATGTTGATGATCGTGATAGACATGATGATGATGATGATGAAAAATTTACTAGTAGCATCTAGTGACATTGATCATATAGACTATGCCATGGATCATTGTTGATAAATCATTATGATGGCTCTTTTCATGTTTATTATCACATGCATCATTTTCACATGCAGTAAAATATTGAGTTGTATTTTTTCGACATGTACCATTTTCACTTATATCATTTGGGATGCATTATTCAGACATGTATTATGTGAAGTTGGTGACAAACCAACAATTTTGTTTATTAATAATATAAATATATCATCTATAGATGAAAAAATTCATCTTACTATTTTATTCTAATGTTGTGGTATGGTCTGTCACTATAAGAAACTTGGAAGAGATTTTCTCTAGAAATATCTATGATTGGAATTTGGGCCTACATGATGTGTAGTTGGCCGTGACAAACAATTTTGTTTATTAATAATATAAAAATTTAAATTATAGTTAAAAAAGAAAGAATAAATTTTCTTGTTATTTTACAGATAATGGATGATGTCGATTTTCCCCACAACAGTTGTTCACACTATGTTAGTTTGGATGGCCAGATATCCATTACATGTCATCATGAATCTCAAGTGACAAGTGCAGTGACATGAAAAGAACGTAATCATTTCAAAGCAAAGAAAGAAATCATTGAAAAGAAAAGGTGTATGATGACTGCATACTGTGAAATGAAAAGTGATATCCACACACTCCTACATTCAAGGAAATAACCGTCTGATTCCATGAGGGTCATTCTCCTTCCACAGTTGTATGTTCTCCTAGTTTATCAGTTGGGGTTATTCTGTATGTTCTTCTAGTTATTTTTTTATTGTTCAATTTTGTCTTCTTACATGGTTCTCCTATGGAGTCTCATATAAGTCTCTCTTTTCTCCATGTCGCACTGATACAACAAGACAATATTGGCATAGGGGGTCTGATAGAGCCTTGCTGAGAGTAGTTCGGAAGTCGCATTGGCTAGAGGTACTCAAGAACATGTTTCATAGGACTGATTGTGGCTTCCACCATGTATCGAGTCATAGTCAAACTCGGATTATCACATGTTAGCCCCAATTGTATAATTCAATGTCATCTCAGTCAGTGGAATTTGTAGAATTGTGATGTTATTTTCTCTCACGTTCCCAATGAATCCAGAGGTAGTTTCATAAATATAATGGGAATTGGGTTGGATTTCTTTGATAATATAGGGTATGGATAGCTTGATGAGGATGGTGGCCTATTTTGATACTCTAAGAAGAAGTATAGAACTATGAGGGCCTTCCATCTGGATCACTACAGGTTCGAAAAATAGAGACATTGAATTGCATCTGTGTAGAGTAAGAAAGCAGTCCACAAATGTTTTGGTACTTCGTTCTATGTAATGATTTAAGGATTAATTATGTTATACTGTGCATTGATTTGGTGCTTGCAACACTTAGGATGGAGGTTTGCTTCTCATGGTTGGAGCATTGTGGCTAGTGTTTTGTGGTGGGTGCTACATTATGATAAATACTTGGGTCGTTGTTGGTAGTGCCAATTGGGTGGTTCTCTTGAATGCAAGGCTTGCATAGTAGATTTGTTTTTTGCATATCATTTTATGTACAATAGTAAGGTAAAAATTTTAATAAGGCCTTGACCATTAGACCACCATTATCTAATGTTTATTATGGTAACAAAAAATTGGTTAAAAGATAGAAAATAGAATATTTTCAATCTCCAGACATTAAACCTTTATTACTAGGTTGATTTTCAAGTAACTCAATGACGAACTTAAAACAAAAAAAAGGATGTTGTAGATTTTATTTTGATGGATATCTAATATGTTAGGTCATTATACTACTAGTCTAACCACTTACTATTATTAGTACAACCCCCTTATCATATTGTTGTGCCCATGTAGTCCCCATATTGTTATTATTGTGCCCCATAGACACCCACTATTGTTATTATTGTGCCTTTACATTATTATTGTCATGTCAGCTCTGATTATATTATGACCCCTTAGAATCCTTGTCATTTGTATCATATAATAATTGTTCATTTGTGTAATGTAAAGGAGATTGCCCTCTCAAAGAGGCTTATTTCTAAGGCATTGATCTATCTATTCTATCTTTTTGTGAGATGGTTTCATAACATTTGCTATCAGAGCTTTGGATTCTAGGGTTTTGCTGCACCAAATAAGTCATTGTGGCATGTTCGCTGTAACTTTTTTCTGTGATGTTTAAGAAGCTAACAAAAAAACCCATTTGAGTCAAAATATATCTGAACCTTGGGTCCACATTTCAGATCTTGTCTCGCTTTATTTTCAAAGATATGGTCTAAGGATGTTAGGTTTTTGGCAAGCTCCAGAATTTCATCTAAAATAGGTCATCGTGGAATTTTCTCTATCACTCTTTCACTACTAAGTTTCAAAAGTTGAAAAATAAACCCATTTTAAAAGTGATCAGTCTAATCCTTGGCTCAAAATTTTAGATCTTGTATCACTATATTTTCCGAGATACAATCTGAGGAAGTTAGAGTTTTTGCAGACTACCGAATTACATTCCAAAGAAGTCACCTTGGAAAAATTGTCATAACTTTCTCTCTGAGGATTAGATTGAAATTTCGTAAGAAGTTTCAGAAAGAGGACTTCTTGTAGTTTTTTGTATATCTATTTCAAGTACTAATGTTGAAACAGTGACATGTGGAACTTCGTACAAGTTCACTCTACTGGATGAGTTTGTAATCAGGTCATTGTGGGAGATTTGACATAACACTTCCTTGCAGAATCTAATCTTTATCAGACTTGAAGGATTAGAAAGAGAACATAGAGAGATACAATAGGAAGAAATTTACAAACTTGGAGATATGAAATTATAGACAGTCATTTCAAGATCGAGCTCCAAAAATAAAGAAAAGGTGGTATGAGGAAGCTTGATGGCCAAGATCTGGTAAATTGGATACTACAGATGGAGCAATATTTTGATATACATGGTGTACCACTATTACAAAAGGTATGCATTCCATCTTCATATTTAGAGTCAGATCAATTTTTATGGTATAAAGGGATTTGTTCTCATAAACAACTTGTTACTTGGTGAATTCTCACGGAAGAAATGATAGCACATTATGAGGATACAAAGAGAAGCACCTTCTTTAGAGAAACACCACAACAATTGGAAGAAAAAAGAGAAAAGGGGCTTTGTTACAAAGTGGAAAGTACAATTATGGAAACAATGAAGTCTACCCCTTAGAACTACAAACATGGAAGTGTTGTTTCTCCTAGTCTTCCAAAACCTATATTGGTTACACCACAACAATTGGAAGAAAAAAGAGAAAAAGGATTTGTGAGAATTATGATAACAAATACATTAAAGGTCATAAGTTTGCTGAGAAGAAATTATTTTACATTGATTGTGGGGAGGAGGAATAAAAGGATCAAGAAACATCAAAAGAAGAGTATATACATGAGGAACATGTTAGTGTCAGTCTTTCCAGCCTTCCTACAGTGATCAAATATGCTCGTACAAAGTGGTTTCAGAGTGTTAAGGTCAAATTTTGTCATTTCAAAGAGTTTTCAAGCAAAATTTGGTCACTAGGCATTAGGTCTAGGGGTTGCTCTCACTCTTTTCAAAGTTGCCCAAATGCCAACCTATGTCACTATTCAGCTAAGACTATCCTCATTCAGAGGGTTTTCATTATCATGTCAGTGTCTAATGAGTCATTTTACATCTTGTTCATGCTTCAGTTGTGCCTTGGCAAGTTCATTTCCCACTCCTCAAACTCTCAATATAGAAGGACATCTCAAGAAGAAAAAGATTCAAGCAGTGAAATATGACGTCAAGCATCAACAGCAAATTCTCCAAGTTTTAAAGGATTACGCCACTTTGGTGCAAAATCGAATGAAACAACAGGCATATCAACATCGTAACGAAAGAAGTTTTGATGTAGGTGGTTGGGTATTTTTATGGTTACACACATACAAACAAATGTCCCTCAAGAAAGCTATTTATGAGAAGGAAATGTTGGCAATACTACACACACTTAAGAAATGATGACCTTACCTAATGGGAAGACACTTCAAGGTAAAAACGGATCATCATAGTACTAAATACCTTTTAGAACAAAGACTATCATCTGAAGAGAAACAAAAATGGCTCACAAATATGTTGGGTTATGACTTTGAAATCATCTACAAAATGGGAAGAAAAATGTTGTGGCAGATGCACTCTGAGGAAAGGATGAGGATGTGGAAGCATTGTTGTGCGTCATTTCTATTATCCAACTAGATTGGATAAATGAAGCAAGGTATGAATGTAAGAAGCACGAAGAAGTGTGGCCACTCATTCAAAAGTTGTAGAAGATCCCAATTCAAACAATATTGCCAAAACTTGATGAGGAAGGAAAAGTCATATTGGAGCTTGGAGCGGTCACAGAAACAAGAACCCCATAGCTATGAAATCGATCAATTTTAGAGTATCTCATGAAGTGGAAGAACTTACCCACTAACGATTCCACATGCGAGGACAAGAATTTTATACAGAAGCAACAAGAACTACTCAAGTGTTCAGGACAACACTTTTTGAAGGAAAGGGGCATGTTAGGTCACTATACTACTAGTCTAACTCCTTATTCTTATTAGTACAACCCCTTTATTATATTTTTGTGCCCATGCAATCCCCATATTGTTATTATTGCGCCCCATAGAAGCCCACTATTGTTATTATTGTGCCCTTACATTATTATTTTTATGTCGGCTTTGATTATATTATGACCCCGTAGACTCCTATATATAGAAAGGAGGTCTTGTCATTTGTATCATCTGAGAATTGTTCATTTTTCTAATGTAAAAGAGGTTTCCCCCTTGAAGAGGCTTATTTCTAAGGTGTTGATCTATATTTTCTATCTTTTTGTGAGCTGGTTTCATAACACAATAAGTATAATGATTTTTTTAGTTTGTATGGATGTCCATTTCCCTAAAAATTCTTTATAATTGTATGCTATAAAAATTTTCAAATACAATATGACTTACACTATAATCATATAAGTTATTGAAGAGGCATGATATACTTAACTAATTTAAATGAAATAAAAAAGATTAAATTAATAATTGGAAGTTATAAAGGAATCAACATGAGTTGTTAAAATGAAAGAAGAATGTGGCTCTAAAATGGAAGTAAAATTCGACAGTAAACTAGAATCTATACTTGGAGCTAGTACTGGCTCTAAATACGAAGCTAAATTGGTTTCTTAACAAGAAGCAAATTGAAGGCTAATTAAGAAGAAAATCCCAACGCTAAAAGCAAGAAAACCCAGCCACTAAAGAGGAAGCAATCCTTGCAACTAAAAGGAAAAAAACCATGAGGCTAACAAGGAAACAATTTTTCTATCAAAAAAAGAAGCAAAAATGGAACCCAAATTAGAAGCACACCAAAAGAAATATTGGAATAAAATCTAGGCGTTAGATAGGGAACAAAAAAAGTTAATTTAGGTAGCGAACAAAGAAGTGATAATGGAATAAATAATAGTATTCAAACTTGGTGTTATCTAAAAAGAAAAAGAAAAATAAATTCATGTATAAAATAAAGAAGTAATAATGAAAAATTAATTAGAAGCCAAACATGGCATTCCCTAAGAAGAAAACAAAGAAGCCATTTAGGTAGAAAACCAAGAAGTAATAATGAAAGCAATATTTGAAGCAATAAAAGACACTATAGTGCAAGCCATATTAAAAGCTAAGGAATATTCCAAAATGGAAGCAAAGCTAGATGCATTAAGTGAATTCATATTGGAAGTGAAACTCAAAGCAATCATCAACATTGTAATGGAAGTATAAATTAGCATAAATTAAAATTCCAAAGAAGAAGATATTTTTGATGTTGTACTAGAAGGAAAATAGGAAGCACAATTGGGAGAAAAACTAGAAGTACAAATGGATTCAACAATGGAAGCAAGAATGGAAGAAACAGTTCTTGGCTCTAAACCTAATGATATTTTTTGTGCTATGACCAGTGTTATTTTTGGTGCCCAAGTGAAAACTTATTGTAGCACCAAGTTTTTTGCTTCCAATTGAACCCAATTCACACGCTCAAATACAATTATTTTTAGCATTAAATCTGACACTAATGGCATGTTTTGTTGTAGTGAGATAAAGGAGCTAAAGAAGAAGTTGGTCCTAGTGTGTTGTTGATGAGTGGCAAGGAGTTACTAACAAGGAAAATAGAAGGAACTCCATTTTTCCTTTATTGGTAAACCCAAGGTATTTCTTACCAATACCAACTTAAATGGTTTACCTCAGGAAATCAAGGATATCTTGGATGGTTTTGATGATAAACTCATGTAAGTATCACTATGTTAACTACCCCATGTTTGGAGCATCAATCATGATATATAAGTGATCCCGAGATAAAGTTTACCAAACAAAGAATGTTAGTTGGTGACACCTAAGGAAAATGATGAAATCCTAAATCAGGTTCAACAATTGTTGGGCAAGGGAATAATTAGGGAGAATTTAGTCCCTTCCATTACACCTGCAGTTTTAATTCCAAAGAACGATGGAGGCTAGAAATTGTGTATCAACTCTAGAGCAATAAATCATATAACAATAAGGTATATATTTCCTATATCTCACATGAATGACTTAATGGACTATCTAAGTGGTGCAAATTAATTTTCAAAGGTAGATATGGAAAGTGGATATCATTTGATTAGGATGAGAGAGGGAGATGAGTGGAATACAATCTTCAAAACCAATGTTGGCTTTTATGAATGGATTATCAATTGTTTAGACTTGATAAATCCATCTAGTACATTCATGAGGCTTATGAATGAAGTCATCAAAGATTTTATTAGATAATTTGTGATTACTTGTTCAGATGTGTTCTTATTTACAACAAAATAAAGAAAGAACACTTAAGGTTTTTAAAATTGGTGTTGAGAAAGTTGTGGTAGGAGAAATTTTTGATAAATATGAAGAAATTTTCCTTCATGAAAATATAATTAGTCTATTTTGGTTTTGTAATATGTACACATAGATTAAATATTGATTCAGCATCTAGCAAAAAAATGGCATTCTCCAAAGAATATTTATTAGAAATTTTAGCCATATATGTTTACCAATAATGAAAACCATTAAAAAAAAACATCAACCATATAAACGGAAAACAACAACTACCAATAATAAAAATCATTAAAAAGAAACATCAACCATATAAATAGAAAACAATAACAAAAAAAAATAACAAAAAAAGAATTTAGATTGTTGAAATAAAAGATAGCATAACAACTCCTCTTAGTTATACCATATTTCCATAAACATTTTCAAACAATTTGAGATGCATGTTTTTATTGTTCTCACTTGGTTTCAATTCTTAGTTTAAATTCTCCCTTTCAAGTTCCTTCTCACCCTATTTCTTAGAGAATAATAATAAAATGTATTTATTTTAATATAATCTATTGGTATAATATATATGTCTCACATGGAATATAAAGATGTTACTTTATTGGAAATAATAATTTATTAATTAAAAATTTTAATTTTAATTTTAAAAATTTTATTTTATAATATGTATAAATTTAATGAAAAATATCTTTGTGTTATATATTTATATGCAAATAATAAGTTTCCAACCTCTCACATTCATTATAACCTAACATTTATTGCAACTACTTATTAAATGCAATTATACAAAATTAAAATTAAGTTATTCTCTTTTAAAAATAAATTTTATAAAAAATAATAGTTTTATAATATTTATAATAAATTTGAATTTGCAAACTATCTCAATTTCTATATTTTAAATAATATAAATATAATAGATTAATCTTAATAAAATAATTTTGTAAGTTAAGTTATTCTCTTTTAAAAATATATTCTATAAAAAATAATAATTTTATAACAAAATTTGAAATTTCCAAATTATCTTGAATTTTTTACATCTTAAATAAATATAATAAATCAAATCTTAATAAAATAATTTCTTTGATTTCCATAAATACCAACGTTAAGAATGTATGTAATACTCCCTCCGTCAATATCCATATTTAAAATCTAAAATGTAAATGAAACCTTCATAGATTAAGTTCTCTTTCCAGATACTAGCCTTTCCTTTGAGAAACAGGAGACTAAATGCTGAGGGTTTCTAAATGCGCGTCCTGCGATGATGCCCCTCTCAAGCCTAAGCACGATCTGGTCGTAAGTGGAGAACGCAAGATGGGAGATCGGCGTATCCACCGAAGGTATGAAAAAGTTCTCACGGCTTTTGCAAACCAGTTAAACGATCTGATTCACCATGCGGCAGATTTTGATTCCGCAGTGGAAGATCGACCTCTGTTTTGGCCAGAGCCGGCGTCTTCCTTCATGTTTCAAGCCGTCCTGCATAGATTGGGCCATCGTCTATCAGATCTAGTTATATCCAGTTGGTAGATCGGCCTGTGTTATTCCCAGATACAGAAGTCTGCCGTGGCCCTATATCGAATTGATGTCTCACACGTAAATCACATTGGGGTCTTCTTTGAACGATCCTGTAGGGAAGGCTGGTGCCTGTGATTTTCAGTAATGTACTTTTTCTCCAGATCAATCCCTCATATGCCTCACGGATCCTTGCCCCGCTTATGATATGGCTGAAGCTTTGCGTGTATCTCATAAATGGGAGCCAGATCGGGGAAACAACACAACATTCCAAATTTGTATTAAAACGCAAGAAGGAAAATCAGTTATATTCTGGGTTCGGACCTCAGCGAGCATCTACCAACTGAAGCAAAGTATTCTACACTTTTTGGGTATTCCGATGATCTCTCAAAGCTTGATCTACTAAGGGAAATCTATGCAGGATGAACTGAGAATAAATCATCTCAAAGCTTGATCAGAATGAACTGAGAATACACGAGTACAACAATTTTCCCTCGTCTACCATCTATTAAATTTGAGGTTCATATTAAATTTGAGGTTTTGGGAGGATCTCGTGGTCCAGGCAATGAAAAGAGAACAAAATGAGTATCCGGATCTAGCTTCGAACAAAATGAGTATTCGGATCTAGTCTCTCCAAAGGATCAGACTCAAATCAAGGACCAGTATATTGAGGTTCATATTAAATTTGAGGTTTTGGGAGGATCTTGTGGTCCAGGCAATGAAAAGAGAACAAAATGAGTATCCGGATCTAGCTTCGAACAAAATGAGTATTCGGATCTAGTCTCTCCACAGGATCAGACTCAAATCAAGGACCAGTATATGGAGGTCTCTCGTTTAAAAGCATCCTAAAAGGGAAATATGGAGCATCGGCAAAAGCATAACAGACGCACAATCTATTCAGTCCCTATATAATGGAACAACGGAATAAAATACATATATAATGGAGCAACTGAATAAAATACCAACTATGACTATAGATCTTTAAAAAACAATTGATCTTTGCATCACCTATGAGTCACAAGTTGTTATATGCATATTCAATGTTTGTTATATGCATATTTAATGTTTTTTTTTTCCCCAAAACGAGAGCATTTTTTTCACTAGATTATCCTAATTTGGTCAATAAATTGTGAGATTCACCTCTACTCCATGGGATTTTTTATAGTAAACTTTGCATTATTGGAGGAATGTGAATATGTATTGCGAAAAAGCCCACGATTCTGAGGTTCTATGGAACTTTTTGTCACCCCATGGTTCCAGGATTTAGATACCAATACAATGGTGGTATCAAGAATGCAAGTATGAGTTGGATTGCATAATCTCCCCCTACATTTTTGGCACCCTAAAGTGCTTGAAGGCATGGGGACCTCTTAGGGAGATACATTAAGACAAACACACAAAGAATCTCAGCATGGATTTTCATTTTTGCCATAATTTGTTTGGAGGTGGAAGTCGGCAAAGGACTATCGGATAGTATTCTCCTTACACCTAAAAAGGAATGGTAGACATAGTTTCTAGATTTTGAGAAGATGCGGTTTAGATGTTGATCATTCTAGCAAAAGAGACATTTGTAAAGCTCATGTCCTAATAACCATAAGATGCCTCCAAGGAAGAAAAAACAAGCAGCCTAAGGGATTGTAATTCCCACAACACCATTTTAAAGATGGAAAATTATTTTGAAGTTAAAAAAATTGGCCAATCTCACTAGTCCCTAATAGTCAAACTATAAAATGTTTATTTATGTATTTGTAGAATTATTCAAATTTATAATGATTTTATATATATACTCTCTATATAGCATTGGCAATTTCCACAAGACAATGTAGAAAATGAGGTAGTAAATCATGATGATCCCCCGCACACACATTGAGGCACAAGACCATTGTTGAAGGAAAAGAGACAAGGGGCTCTAAACATCATCATGTATCTGATAGCCCTCAGATAAGGAAAATCCAAGAAAGAATGAAGGATCCCAGCTAGTAGTTGTAACCACCACTCCATCCCAAGGAGAATGGCCACACGTAGAAAAGAAGAAATGGAGAAAATGATAATGCTTATCTCCATTAATTTTTTGTCTATGTGAACACCAATTTCTCTTAAAATAATTAAATGCATTATAAACATCTATAACATGTAATTTTGTTTTCATCCATAAAATTAAAATTTATTTTTTGAAAAACAATCAAACTTTCTTTACATTGATGATTACTTGTGAATCTGTGATCAAATGATTGCATGATTGCTCCATAATTCTAATTGGAGGTGAATGCTTTCTCTATGGTTTTAACCTCTTTCTAGACGACGAGGCAAAGTAAAAGAAGAAATCCAAATTCCAAGGTCTATGAAATGATTGCATGATTGCTTCAACAATTCTGGTTGGAGGTGAATGCTTTCTTTTATGGTTTCAGTTCTAGTGCGAGGTGAATGTTTTCTCTATGGTTTTAACCTCTTTCTAGACGACCAGGCAAAGGAAAGAAGAAATCCAAATTCCAAGGTTATCGCATCATCAGTCCTTTAAAATATAGGATGAATTTAATAAATTAAAATTCCTTAGGTTTAGTTTGTTTCTGCAGTGCTAAGAATCTTTGTAGCCTTGACTTCATCGTTTCTAGCGCTCGAGGTGCATGATGGTTCTAACCTCTTTCTTAATTAACTAGAAAAAATGATTTTTATTAGCCACTAGGACAATTTGGTTACATAATGAACCAACCCTCCAGCCTCGACCCTCCCGTTTTTTTCAGATAAATGAACTGGTCCTACACCTTTAATCTGTCGACCCTCCCGTTTTTTTCAGATAAATGAACTGGTCCAACACCTTTAATCTGCTTTGACTTGAATAGCTTCTTAATGTTCAGAGGCCATCCAGCGCTCCATACTAAAACTTGTGGACACGGCATGAATTAACAACGGCGTTAAGGAAACCGATACGACCATTCTGCAATGGAGAATCCATGGGGTCTCCATTGCTCGAGATGGAATATAAATCAGCACCACCTTGGCACCATGCTACATCGTCATTTACTCAAATATTTTATGCATTAGCCACTGACCGGTTTAGGGCATATGCTATCCCACTCCGCTCAGTATGTATCGCGTATCTCAATATATTCCTACAACTTTTTCTTCGGAATTGGGTCATACCTATTACAAATCTATGTAACTCAACGTCAGACCGGATAAGGAGAAAAAATTATAATCTACTCATTTCAAATGGAGAAGAGGGAAGTTTCTGCCATAGCGCTCGATTACCGATCTGTACTCGAAGTTTCTGGCCTAGTGGTCAGTTACGGATCTCTACCCCAAGTTTCTGGCCTAGAGCCTCGATTACCGATTCCTCTCGACTTCTCAAGAAAAATCGGAAATTTCACCAACTTGTCGGCTGGGCACTCTTAATATTCATGGCATCTGCCGCCGTGTTTTGTTTTAGAGTCGTATGATCGAGCAATACGACGACAAAAGAGTAACTTGAATCTCCTGGTAGGGCCGGCACGTAGAATCATATGGAAAGTTTTCGTATTTGCTGAGACCACTAATGGAACACGTGTTGGCAATCGCTTACACGGTTTTGGCCTTTTCGTAAATTACAAGATTTAGGACGCAGTAGTGTATAACGAGACTTTTTGAAAAATTTTATGCCAGATTTTTCTGGTCAAAATTCGGCAGCAATTCATTGGAATCCCAAGTTTGATAGCTAGTTTCTGCATAATCAATGGCTCTCAGGGTTTTCCAGGGCGCTGAATCTAAATATGCAGTTAAAAAACCATTTTAACTGCTAAAAATCAAGATTTAACCTCATTTCTTCCGTCGGATTCCGTCACCAGAATCTCCAAAAAGTCACATTATAGACAACTCCAGGATTAAAATAGGTGTGCGTTATGATTACTGCATTGGCTGGTGCATCTTGCGAGTTATCGTAATCAACTACCAACTCATGTCCTAATCAATCACCCATTCATATGTCAGGCAGTCAACCACTAATCAATCCCCGATTCATATGTCATGCATTCACAACTACCAAGTCACATGTCGTGTTGCTCCAGTTTATGGATTTTGAGGTGCCTGCGCTTAAATTTATTTTTGATATGCTATGTGAGCGTGAGCCATACATCAATGTAAATCTGGAAAAACAACCATTTAAATATAAATATGGAGAAACAATAAAATAATAGGATGATTTACAACACTAACGCAATTAATTTAAAAGTCGTAGAAAAGAAAAGTAAAAAATTGAGGTACATTTTCTAAAGATTTGCACCAATAAAAACTTAGTAGATCTGAATTAAGATATTCATCCTTAATAATGTCATTTGAAATCATGTTCTGGATTCCTAATAATATTATTTGGAATCCTGTCCTCGATTAGCTTGATGTGAAAGTTGACCTATCTGTAGGGTGAAAACGTTTATAATATTTTTTGGAATCCTGTCCTCGATTAGCTTGATGTGAAAGTTGACCATTATATAGGATGAAAACATTTAGCGGAGTCGTATAACTAGCCGGAGGAATTGTCTCGACGGTTAAAAGCTGCGGGAATTTTGACAAAAAATTTTCAAAAAATCTTGTAAAATGGATTCAACACCATCAAAAACATCTAAGGAATCTTAAAATTTTGAAGTTTAACAACTATAACTTGGATTTACAAAAATCCTTGCCAGATTTTCTCTAAATATGACCAGAATTTCGATAACTTTCTGAGCAACTACTCCGCCTAATTATAGTATGCCACATTTAGCAACTTAACCTACTTTGACTTGAATTGGTTTCAATATTGATGTAACAGTTCGTACTTCAGCATGTGGACAGGGAATGGGTTAACGAAGACGTAGAGAAAAACTATAAGACCGCCGCAAACTTTTAAGTTACATTCTCTTAATCAGTTAAAATATCGATAAAAACATGCGAACATACATAGAGGTTACACAGTGACTACACACAATGGTATAAAATAATAATAATGGCAGAGCACTGGATATTCCACCTTTCTATTATCATGCAAGTTAGAAAAACGTTGGGAAGATTTCTAACTCACACATTTTCTAGTAAAAAATCAATCTCCCCCCACCGTACATAAAACTTGCATTAAAGTGTATAATAAATTTGAAAACTGAAATCTTCTTAAATGGAAGGTTAATATAAATCGATTATAGATGCGATGGCCAGAAGGATATAGTCGAAGCATGCATATGCCATAAACGAGAGTGTGAATTCAAGGCTTCTCCATTGCCCATGATGGAAAATAAATCAAAAGCACTTTGGCACCATGTTACATAGCGACTTTCTCAAGCATTTTATGCATGCCTGTTTAGAAACGTTGAGTGTTGATTTATCGTGTCCCATTTCATTCATATAGTAAGCTACCACTTTTTAGGCACTATCTTTCTATCTATTACATAGTTATCCAACTCAAAGTTATTTGTTTTTAATACTAATTTATATCTATCTTAAGCCTATATCTCCCAAAGCCTTAAAGGGATCAAATCTCTTCACATGCAAACTTTTTTAAAGTGAAAAGACATTTGGCCCCTCTCATTGCTTGGTGAACTTAAAGTTAAGATGGATCTAAGATAGTTTAATTATTAATTATAATTAATTAATTATAATTATAATTATGATTATTAATGTTTATGTTCTTTTAATAATATGGTTGTCTTTCGGATTAATCATACTGTAGAGATTTGATCAATGTGGTTTATGTTTTTATTTTATTTTTAGGAAGTAAAAATGTTAAAGATTACATCTCTACCATACTGAGATCAAATGTTTACATAACAATTAATTTTATTTATGAACATCAAATATAAAGAAAATGTTTAATAAGAAATGAATTGGGTGAGAGGAATCTTGGATAGAGTATAATATTGACATTTATTACACCCTCACTCAATAAAAAGTTGTCAAGGTGGCGGAAATAGTAATTAAACTGTAATATTATTACATTTAGTCTAATATTTTGTCACACCTAAGCCTAAATATTACATTTTAGTCAATATTTCCGGGCCATGCTAATTTTATAGTTGAGTTAGTTTACCTTTAAACTTCAAATATAAAGAAAAAATAGAATAAGAAGTGAACCAATTAAGGGAAATATTTGTGAAATGTATTATTATATTATTATATTTCACCCAATATAACTTAGTAAAAGGTGGCTAGAGATAGCAAAAAAATATTAGATAAAATGTATAAATTACATTTTTCCTAATATTTCGCCCACCTGTGCAGATATATTAATAATTATGAATAAATTTTTTACCTTTACAGGCCACATGAATTCAATGCCATCATTTTATGTAGTTAATTATGGATGGAAATATGACATCAAAGTAAGGTTTAATTCATACCATGATTAATACCATGGATTTTTTAAAATCACGGGTCAATTTTATTTGTTTATTATTTAATTTTTATAGGATTATTTTTTTCCACTGAGTTAAAATGTTTACATTACATTACATTATGTTACACATTTATAACATACTAGATGCATTAGATCTCCACTTAATGAAGGAATTACATAATCCTTTATACTAAAAGGTAATTTATTATTTTTTTAATTTCAATTAATTTATCTCACTATGTAAAGTATGATGTAAGATAAAGGTGAAAATGGAAGTATTTTATTTATGGCCAACATTGATGTTTAGAGTAACTTTATTATTATTATTATTTAAGTAACCTTACACACAGCATCTCTAGCACACACACACACACACACATATATACATATACATATACATATACATATACATATACATATATATATATATATTCCCTCGCTTTATAATGTTAATAATGTAATGGGTTTGTTCATCCATTGCGTTTGTAATAATAATCAAAAGGGTTTATATTAATTTGTTGGCCTTATAATATTAATTATTCTTTGGGTTTATAATAATAATTCTAGGGTTTAATATTAATCTTTGGGTTTAATATATTGATATCTTAGGTTTATAGCCCTTTGGGTTTAATATTTATCCCTTGGGTTTGTAATATTAATTTCTTAGGTTTATAATATTAACATTGATTGGTTTCATCCATGTATTTATGATCTTGAAATGCATGACTATTATTTACATCTACATAGATATTTTGACCATAGATTTGGAAGTCATCCTAAGTTTCGATATTTGTTTGTGAATATGATTTTGTGTCATTGTAGCCAAGGAAGAATATCATCATCTTTGAAACAAAGTATCAATAAATATTCACCTACAACTATTTAATAACTCCATCAACAACTTAGTGATTTACCTCACAATAAGTTAGCTGAGACATTAATGCATTTTGATTTTTCTCTTTTAAGAATAATGGCCCATTGGACAAAGTGTCGTACTGAACTCACTCATATGATGACCTAATTAGGTTTTTCAACTTTCCTCATTACTTTAAGTGAAATAGACAAAAAATGGCCTCAATAACATAGTCTTATGCCTTCAAACATGCATTCTGGTTATAGGAATCTTCATGTAGAAAAAATTGGAAAATGTTAGTCAGTATCCACTTATAGTTTCATATGTATGCATGAAAGATTCAATGTATGCCATGACTTTATTCTTAAAAAATATCTTTGAGGTAAGGACTTCTAGTTTATGAGTTGATGACAATCATTGTTGGATTGTCACATTAAATTGTAATTTGTTAAAGTTGCATTGTTGCATTATAAAATTAGCAATTAATATTGGGGTTTATAATGTTGGGTTAAATATTAGGGTTTATAATATTGAGTTTATTATTATGGTTATAATTTTGGGTTTAATATTAGTGTTTATAATATTGGTTTTATATTCTTAAGGTCTATAATATCTAGGATAAGGTTAGGGTTTAAGTGTGTGATGTTTGAATGGTGTAAAAATATATCTAACATCTCATTATGACAAATATTGTCACAATGTCACGAGCAATATGACAATCATTATTGGAAAGTATATCAGATTGCAATTTTTTAGTGTCACATTGTGACACTATAATAGGGCTTCATATTGTGACATTTTCATGGTAGAAAAATCAATCCAATGTCGACTTCTGATAAACATTGTCACAAGATGACAATCAATTTGAAACCCATTATCACAATGTTACATTACAATGCAATTTATTTAATGTTGCCTCTGAACATTACAAAATTATAGTTTAAAATAAGAGATTTTAGCACTTGGTTTCATATTTGGTTTACAATATTAAGGTTTATCTTATTGGGTTCAATATTACGATTTATAATATCGGGTTTAATATTGATGCCTTGGCTTTATAATCACTTAGGTTTAACGTTAATCCCTTGGGTTTATAATATTGATATTTGGATTTAATATTAATCCTAGGGTTTATAGTATAAATCAATTGGATTTAACATTAATTGCTCGTGTTTTTCATATTAATCCCTTGAGTTTATTGATCCCTTGGGTTTAATGTAGTTGTGTTTAATATTGATCTCTTGAATTTATAATTCCTTGGATTTATGGTATAAATTTGTTAGGTTTATTAATCCCTTGGGTTTATAATATTTTTCCACTGAGTCATATGTCAAGTATTTTCATTCTCTTAGTCATATTTTTGGTAACTTCAAAATAACCTACACAATATGAGAAACTTAGAAAAGGAGGATCATTATACAAAAGTGCATTACAAATTATGTTGAAGGAATCATTTAATGGCATAGTTCACTTAAGTTCTTCGTTTTTTTCTATACCTTATCCACATAACACATATAAAAAACTCCTACCACATTAGTTGTCATTATCCTCTACCTCTTCCAACACCTCCCGAATCACATCATTCCCCACAGTCGCCTCCGTACAACCATGTTCTCCAGGCATTCAAAGAAATGGATACCTCTATCCATACAAATGGTAATCGGTGGCGCCTCATCCTGTCCCACTGTGTTGGGATAGGAAAAAGGTATGATTTCTCTTCGTAGAATGCTTCATTTACCATTCATCCTCATATGATTAACTCTGTTTATATATTAAAATGAGGAAAATATCGACTAAAGTTGGATGAAAGAATTTGGTGATAGAATAGGTAAATCTCGTAAGAGGAACAAAATAGCACGAGGCCATAAAATGGAAAAGCTACAACATCTTGGACAGACAAGGAAGTAGGAGATCAGCTCGAAGAATGATATTTTATCACATGATCAGATTATGTATGTCGAAATCCTCAGGATCCCCTGATCCTGAGCATTCGCTTTTATCCAATTACTCTTTTATGTTATATATAGGGCTGAAAGACAATTAGATATAATTCATATTTTAATAATCTATCATTATTCTTTTCGGAAACGTATACGTTGTTATATCAGTGACTCTGTAAGATGTTACTTGCAATTAATGAAAGAAGGTTATGTTTGATACATCTTCATATTCTGATTTCTTATTAAGAAGAGGCTTCTAGTGACTCTGGTCTGAGTCACAATAAGTTCTACTGCTCCATTGTGATATACTTTTTCTACTTAGTCTTTGCAATTGATTTAATGTTCAGTCATTGGTTACTTCATTTATCATAAAGGATTGTGATATTGATTCATACTGTTGTTCAGTTAGATTCCGAGTGAAGCTGTGTGAGATACTTAAGTAGCGCTTTGATTGGAATGACTGAATTAGTGTTAATAGCAGATTGTTGTTCATTTGAATAGATGTTATCATAGATCTTGGAGATAATATTGATTAACTTCTGTAGATTGCAATATAGATCATATGCTATTTAGGAATCCTTTATCGCTATTTGTTGTTCAATTACCGATTGTTGTTCAATTACTATTGTTATTCAATTGGGAATTGCAAGTTGATTTGGGTTGTTATATATTAACAATGTTGTTCAATAGTTGTAGTTTCTTTCCTTGATTGACTAAGTTACCCTTAAGTCTATTTGAGAAATTCTAAGTGCAATTCTTATTTTCATTCAGTTTCAATTGATTTCAGAACAAGTTGCATAGAATTGCCTAGTGTGTTAAGAGTATTTCTTCCATAGATAGTTCTTTCCAGAATTGTGTGAATTCAATTGAAGAATTAACCATTATTGATTGCAATGGTTCATCATTAAATAACCTCTACATTCACTGCATATACTGTGCCGGCACTCTTGAGATAAAAAGACTTACCTCGGGTTGACAACTAATTTAGGGATTAAGATTGGCTATAAAAAGACGTTTTAGTGAGCCAACATTTTGGCACTGTTGTCGGGGAGATTGTTTCAAGTGATTGTTTTTATTTTTGATGTGGAAGAATTGGGTTTTAAAAATGGAAGGTAAGAACGTCCTTACCTAGCAAGTAAAGTGGTTGCTTACCTACCTTCTTTACAGCAAAAACTTAGAGGATAAATAGGAATTTGTTTTTATGAATGACTAGAAATAGAAAAACAGAGAAAGAGCAGAATCCTCCACAAAAACCCACAAAACCCGAAGGATTGGTGAACCTTGGGAGAACAACCTTTATAGAGGAAATCGTAAGAAGAGTAGAGTCTCAAGCATTAGTAGGGTTCCAGGCTATACCTGGAGAAAGTTCTACTATTATCCCTCAAGTAGCTGGCTCACCATCTACAGCTTACACAGAGATTCAAATCCATGTAGGAGGATCAGAACAAAGTCTTCAAGCTACAATAAGTTTACACTCTGATCCTATACAAGAGGGAAAATCTTGTAACTTAAGAGAGCAAAGAGGAGGAACTAGTGGGGCTGCTAGAGTAGAACCACAACTATTTGAACAAGGATGTGCTGATATCCCAGACCTAGGTAGTGTTGTAAAGCCAACTTGGGTTGCTAACTCTCTTCTTACTCTAGAAGCACTAATTGAAATCCCTGAATATTATTGGCATATCTTTGATCATATGGAAGATCAACCACCCTAACGTCAACCCTCAACATTATAGTACCCCATAGTCGACTACATGGAAAATGCTCCTATGAAGACTATTCCTCTACAGAACATCCCAACCTTCTATGGGATAATCACAAAGGATCCTGATGCTTTATTTTTTTAGTTTGATGTCCTCTAAAGAGGGTATGACTATACCACCAAACCGCAAAAGCTAAAACTATTCCCTTCCACTCTGAAAGTGCTAGCTCTAAGATGGTTTGTCAGTCTAGGTGGGTGAACCATCAATTCTTGGGATGAAATGAAAACCTCCTTCCTCAAAATATACCAGGACTTTTGTCAAACTAGGGAACTAAAATATGAGATTCTCAAGATGATTTCAAAAGATAACGAAAGACTAGAAGAATATGTAGAACAATTTAATTATAATCTGTAGAGGTCTCCACACACCTCCCTAACAAAAGAAGTCCTAAGAGCTATCTTAATTAAAGGAATGAAAGAGGAATGGGTAGAAACTCTAAAATGATGGGAAAGGGAGATATTTCTTAGGAAGATTATGATGAAATTGTTCATTTGTGTATTAGGTGTTTGCAGGGAAGCACACACACAAGAGAAGCTAGTCGATATCCCATGAGAAAAGGAAGCAAACCACATAGTGAAGGTGTAACACGAATAGAGATTAGTAACCTCCTAGAAGATTTTGAGACAGACATCCTGGGCACTCTTACAACACAGCTGGACATCCTACAGGCTAAACAAAAATCAGCTTTAGCAGAACAAAATTTGGCCATCTTCTGCCCATGTTATTGAAAGAAGCATAGCCAATGGGAATGCCCATTCGACATGGTTCAAACATGCACCATCTGTATTAGATATCATAGCACTGAACAATGTCCATCATTACCCAACCTAAAAGTAGTATTCAGAGAAGTAGAGGAAGAAACAAAACCAATATATATGATGAACTAGCATTGACAATGGAAAGATAAATCTACAAGTATGTCACAAGATGCACCCCAATTCTTTCCTTCCTCGCAGTTTAATCAATAGCAGAACCTTGGGGTAGCCTGGCAAGGCTAATCGCCCTACCCAAATTGGCATAGCCCGCCATTTCCTATGACATCCTGGCCAACAAAATCTTTTCTAGTGGCTTTCTGAATTCTCCTTTTACTCCTATTTAGCAATGCAATCCCTATCAATCCCAGTGGCCTGCTTCCACCTCTCAAAATCCAAATTGGTCTACAAGTTGGTAGTGACTTCTAAGGATATCTGATGTACCTATGTGGAGAGGCCCATAGCCTCAACCTACATTGTTAGCTCCTTATACATTATAGAAGAATTCTCAACATCTTTTGCAGTCATAGTTACTAGCTTAGCCAAACACGAATCCTAATAACAGACCAGTCCAAATGGTACAGATTATTGAAAACCCAGGCTATAAGATTGAGCAGAAAGAATGTAATGAGCTCAAATTGAGGTCAGGACGTGTCATCACCCCTGAGGAAAATAGGGACCATCCTTCAATTGAAAATGTAACTCCACCTGTACATATTCCATCACCTATACATATTCCACCCCTTGTAAATAATATTCAACCAAAACAAGGGGAAGAAACAGATCAGCATGACGACCCTGAAAAACTTATAGTCACTTCTCCCTCATTCCTTGAAAGACTAAAGATACCCAAACCGATCACCTATCGTGATTTTGATCTTGTAGAGGAACTGAAAAATTTGTGTATTAATATCCCTCTTCTCCAGGCCATTCAAGACATTCCCATCTATGCCGAAACAACCAAATAATTTTGTGTAAGGAAGCCTGTTAGGAAGGTAAAAATCTCACCCACTATCCATGTTGTAGGAACCTTATCCGATTTACTCTTGGGGGAGGAAACTCTAATAAAGTACGAACATCCTGGGAACCCCATAGTAATAGTTCAAATACATAGCCTCTCTTTTCCAAATACACTAGTTGATTTAGGGGCCGCCATTAACATATTAATAATAGAAACTTGTCAAGCACTTGGTATTACATCCCTAGAATTGAACACCAGTTTATTAGAACTTGCTGACCAATTGGTGGTAAGACCATAATGGACTTTACAAGACATCATAGTTTCTGTTGACTCATGGGAATATCCTATAGATTTCTTTGTTATAAACCTAGGGAGTAGATTGGATGGACATCCTTTGATTCTAGGCACACTTTGGCTACCAACAGTTGATTCATATATTGGCTGCTGAGGAGGCAACATGACTATTACAAAGGGGCATGATATAAATTTTTTTGTGTTATATCCTCCTGTCAGACTGAGTTTTCCCATTGTAAAAATATGTAAGTAGCCACCAGCATACCTGGAGGAGAGCATCAGTTAACCACTCATAGTAGGAGAGGCACTCGAATTTAAAGATCAAACTGAAGATGATGTTATCAACAATTCTATAAATCAGCCAAATGATGTGAGTAATGTATAGTGTCAAATGCTTAAAGAAATCCTTGATAACGAAGCCATGGAAGATCCCTTGAAGGATATAGACGACCAACATATTCAGATGATTGTTGTTCATAATAGCAACCTAGTTGAGATTGAGCTAGGAAAAGTTCTAAATATCAATGACAATCTGGATAGAAAACATTAGTAAAAGCTTATCCAGGTATTACAAAAAAATAAAGGGGATTTTGCCTGGGATTATCTTGGTATGAAAGGGATAGACCCACAACTATGTACACATCACATTTATATAGAGAAGGATGCTCAACCCATCTAGGAGCCTCAATGGAGGTTGAAACCACACCTTAAGGATATTGTGAAATGGTAATTATAGAAGATACTCGACATAAATTCTATTTATCCTATTTCAGACAGTAAATGGGTCTCTCCATTGGTGCTCATCCTTAAGAAAAATGGGAAGTGGCATATTTGTGTAGACAATCAGGAGTTGAACAAGGCAACACAGGAAGATCACTTCCCCCTCCCATTCATATATCAGGTCCTTGATACGTTGGTAGGGAAGCAGTTCTCCTCCTTTTTAAATGGCTTTAGAATCTGCAATCAAATTCAAATTGTCCCTGAAGACCAGGATAAAGCAATCTTCACCTGTCCTTGGGGCACATTCACATATAGGGTATTGCCATTTGGCTTCTGCAATGCCCAATCCACGTTCCAGAGAGTTATACTCAACATCTTTGCTGACCTAATAAATGAAGGAGTTGAGGTATATATGGATGACTTTACTCCATATGGGGATGACTTTGATCAAGCATTGCAAATACTAGAAAAGGTCTTAGAATGATGCATTTATACTAGGTTATGTTTAAGCAATGTCAAGTGTCACATGATGATGACTGAGGGTGCGATCCTGCGACATTATATCCTTGCAATAGGAATACAGGAAGATTGAGCAAAAATGCAGGTAATTCCTTTACTGCCTAACCCCTACACTCAAATAAATGTACATAGCTTCCTGGGATATGCAGGTTATTAGTGTAGGTTTATTAATATCTTTTCACAGATTGTGGAACCATTATATGCTCTAACTGGAAATGTAGATTTCAGTTGGTCTGACAAGTGTGACACAACTTTTAGAGGTTTAAAGAAACTAGTCCCAACAACACCGATATTATGTGGACCAAACTAGGAGTTGCCTTTCCACATCTCCATGGATGCATCAGAAGTAGCTATAAGCATTGTCCTCGGCCAAGAGGAGGACAAGAAACCCTATGCCATATATTATATTAGCAAAAATATCACTTCTGCAGAACTTAATTATATAGTGACAAAAAAAGAATTCTTAGCTATTATTTAAGCTATAAACAAATTTAGACACTATATAACTAGCTGCCAAGTCTTCTTGTACACTGATCACTCTGCCATTTGGTATCTAGCTAATAAAATAATCACAAATGGTCGAGTAACATGGTGGCTATTTATTTTGCAAGAGTTCGACATTACCATTAAAGATCATCCAGAGAAGGAGAATCCAGTTGTTGATTTTCTATCTCGAATCCCAAAGGTGAATGATCCATTGGCAATAGATGACCAATTTTTGGATGAATACTTGTTTTTCATGGCAGTTAAGATGCTGTGGTACACAGATTTGCCAAATTATCTGGTAGTAGGGAAGCTACCTAAACATTTAATGACAAGAGAAAGAAAACTAATTGTTCATCGTAGTGCCCAATTCTCTTGGATAGGCAATATCTTTTTCATATAGGGGCCAACATGTGTATACGCAGATGTATCCATGAGGATGAGATCCATGACATTTAGAAGGATTTCGATGACTAACCTTGAGGGGGACATTTCGCAGATCAAAGAACAGGACATGAGGTATTACAAATGGGTTATTGTTGGCCGACTACTTTTAGGGATGCTAAAAAATGTGCCCAGGCCTGCGATAATTGCCAATGGATGGGCCTTGCTGACCAATCTAATGAAATGCCTCTGCAGCCCCAATTATTCATAGAACCCTTCGAGCATTAGGCATTGGACTTCATGGGTCCATTCCATCCACCATCTAATCATAAGGCCTACATACTGGTAGCCATGGATTATGTGACAAAATGGGTGGAAGTAGTAGATTCACTAAGAGCCACAGAGGAAGCATTGATTACCTTCTTTTTTGGGCTATTTGTGTGGTATGGATTACCACGAGAAGTGATCACAGATGGGGAAAAGCAATTCACAGGGCCCTAGATTAGTTCTGCTCTCAGAAACCATCATATTATGTACATGATCACTTCTCCATATCACTCGTAGGTGAACGCGCAGGTTGAAAGCACCAATAAGGTTGTAGAAGTGATTCCGACCAAGACAGTATCAACACACTGGGGAGATTGGGATGCTAGACTGCCAGAGGCCCTGTGGACCTATCGTATGACTTAGAGGAACACTACTCGATACTCTTCATACCAGCATGTGTTCAGTAAAGAACCAATTTTTCCAATCGAATTTGAAATAAAGACTCTAATAATGACAGAGGAATTGGGTTTGGATTTAATAGAATCCTAAACAAAGCGTCTTCACCATATTAATGAACTAGATGAGGCTCAATTTCTTGCGTTGCAACGAACTGCAATAATCTAGAAGCAAAGGGAAAAGTGGCATGACAACCTTATTAAGAAGAAAACCTTTCAAAAAGGGGATTGGGCACTGCTGTAAGATTCCAGATTCCAAGACTTCCTGGGAAAGTTACAAACAAGATGGCTTGACCTTTATGATATTTAAGAAGTGCATAACAATGGTACTCTTTCATTGACTACCATAGATGGATCCGACCATTATTTTAAGTTAAATGGGAATCGAAGGCACCTCTGTCATCAACCACTTACCAAGGAGTCTTTCTGCGGGCAAGTACGTGAGGAACCATCAATGCAAATTCTAGCTGGAGGGAATGAGAACCCAACAACTTTTCCTTCAAAATATAGAGCTTGCTTGAGAAATTGTAAACAATGTACATATATTTGTAGGTTTTACCATGTAAATATGAATTTTTTTTATGAGGTTTCATTTTCTCTTTTCATTTTTTCTGCTATTCAAACAATTGAACATTTTTCAGTCAATTGATTGAACAAATCATATTATTTTTTGTTTTTTTTGTTTAAACAATTGAACGTCTACCTTCAATTAATTGAACAAAACATTTTTATATTTTGTTTTTGTTGTTCAAACAATTGAACATCTGCCATTCAATTGATTGAAAAACACATTTTTCATTTGTTTTTTTTGTTCAAAGGATTGAACAATTGTCATTCAATTGATTGAACATCACATTTTCTTCCTTTTGTTGTTGTTATTTAAACATTTGAAAATTTGTCATTCAATTGATTCAACAACACATTTTCCATTTTTGTTTTTCATTGTTCAAACAATTGAACGGTAGTCGTTCAATTGATTGAACAAGACATTTTCCTTTTTTTTTGTTGTAGTTTTTATTGTTCAAACAATTGTACATCTGTCATTCAATTGATTGAACGACACATTTTCCTTTTTTTTTGTTTTACACTATTCAAACAATTGAATGTCAGTCGTTCAATTGATTGAACAACACATTTTTCTTTTTTTGTTGTTGTTTTCGTTGTTCAAAAAATTAAATGTCAGCTATTCAACTGATTGAACATCACATTTTCATTTTTTTGTTGTTTTCGTTTTTAAAACAATTGAACCTTGCCATTCAATTGATTGAACAACACATTTTTTCTTTCTTTCTTTTTGTTTTTCGCCATGCAAACCTTTGAACGACTACTGTTCAATTGATTGAACAACACAATTTGTCTTCATTTTGTTTTCAGTGTTCAAACTATTGAATGATTGTCGTTCAATTGATTGAACATCACAATTTGTTCTCATTTGTTTTCATTGTTCAAACAACTAAACGGCTTCCATTCAGTTGATTGAACAACACATTTTGTTTTTATTTTGATTATGCCATTCGAACAATTGAAAGATTGTCATTTAATTGATTGAACAACACTTTTTGTTTTTGATCAATTTCGTTATGCATATGATTGAACGGTTGTCATTCAATCAATTGAACAACACTTTTCATTTTCTATTTTTATTTTTCCATTCAAATGATTAAACAATTGCCATTCAATCAATTGAACACCTTTTAAGAAGCTAAATTGTGAATTTTTCTCATTTTTTTCTTGATCATTATGCCATTCTCTTCTTATTTTGTATTGCAAATAAGCACCATTTGAATCGATTTGTGCCTCTTCTAAGGAAAAATGGTAATAATAATAATATCATTATGACTTCTAAAAGCATTTTGATGGTTATCTTTATTCATAAGCTAATACGGTGCATCTTTAGAATGACTGCCTGAACATCTTTTCTTTTAGAGACATCATGAAATGATTCATTATTCTTAATCGATGTTGGCTTATGTTTATACTCCCAAATGGATAAAACTCATTGACATAATGATACGGGGAAAAGAGTATAACACTTTCATTGACATCTTTTTACTTCTTACACCATCCCTGAATCTTAAGGAGCGAATAAGCCTCCCTTTTTCTACAATAAGAATTCCAAAAGAAAAACTAGAATATGAAAATGCTTAAAACATTGTCTAAAAAGGATAGGGGTTCTCATCACGTGCCAACCTACCACGATCATAAAGATGTAACAGGTGGCATTCCAATATGGCTACCAAACCAAGGCAATGGCCTTCTTAATAATTAATATGTCAGAATAACAGGGGGTCTCATCACGAGCCAACCTGATCACTTTGTTACACCCTAGTGAGTGGCATTGTGGTTATCTGGTCACCGTGCTAGCATAGTGGTATGTTTGTGACCAAGGAAAGAAGAATTAACTGTAATAAGGACTCTAGCTCGTTTGTGGGGGTTAAAAAGCAACCCTGGTAAGGCTATGAACACCTGCTGGTAGCAGCGGCTCTGCCTGTGGTATTGGAGTATCATCTTATATTGCCATATCTCATCTAGATATTATCACCTATGGATTTATTTCTAACAAGAATTTCCATTTGATTAGCACTATTACAAGCCAAATAACATGGTGACTTTAGTCTATATTCATTATATTCCATGCGTCCAATCATTAAATGACAGTTATTAAAAACATACCATTGATTATGCTGACATGATTAATATAGCTCATGGTGAAGATCTTGTTGTTTTTATTTGATTTGGTCAATTCACATCTGATGACAAATCTTGCTTAAATGCTTTACTGATTTGTGTGCTGTGTTTTTTAGATTGGTTGCCGAAATTTATTTCACGTCAGCATATTTGCTTGCTTTTCGTGTGTTGAAAGGAAGTGGATGCCCTTTTCTCATAAGAAGGAGAATTACTTGCATACGCATGCCACGTAACACAATTAGGGTGATTGTGTGACAACCATTCAAATTAGCTCTCGAGTATGAACTACATGATGAGTATGAATGTATAATAATTAGCAGAAAATTCCAATTGGAAGAAGAATGGCAACCATTATGGCCGACATGCGAACTTATGATCCTGTGTTAAGTATTATTGATAGGACAAATGGCTCAACTAAAAGTGATAATAATTGTCCAAACATCAACATTTCCTTGTTAATTGATGTAACATACATTGTTGTTGTTTTGAATTACAGTAGTAAAACACAATTGTATACAGGTGAACCAGCCTCAGGTGCATCAGTCATGGGCAGAAAAGCTATCTGGAGTGAACCTCCAGTGTTGATGGTGTCGGATCAAGCTCGCGAAATCCTTGAACACGCTAGTTGGCTACCATATTTAAACAGATTGCAAGGATTTCACGAGGAGTTAACACTAGATTTTTTTCAGAATTTGGAGAATGGTAACATAGTGGTAAAAGGTATAAGCATGATGGTTTTTGAAGAATTCTTGGTGGAAGTCACTAGACTTCTGGTGGAAGGGGACAAATGGATATATAAACAAGTCCTTTTATACATCGTAATTGAAGTATTCCAGGACTGGGGCGAGCAACTGGTACGAGCAGGAAAAGTAATTCATCCTTCGACGTTATGGAAACCATGGCAAGATCTGGCAGTCATCATCTAAAGTTAAATTACCTATGACAACCGACACGATATGGTAATGCCTCGACAACTAAAAATTCTAGCCATTTTAAAGCAAATAATTTCAGTTAATTTACCGTTTTATATGAATTCCCTATTACACGATGTCACCCGATGGGTAAGGACAACCAAAGACCCACATAGTGTAGTCAGCCACCACGGGTTAATTAAATTAATTATCACAAATAGATTGGCCAAACAAAAATTAACATGGGACAGTATCATAAATCATACCTTAGCTCTACCCCTGAAAAATGCAGAAACAGAGCAGCAAGGGCCAAGAATCGTAGGCTCAAAGAGAACACTAAAGAGAAAGAATCAATTTGCACCCTTAGAATTAATAAAACTTAGGTGAGCTATGTGAGTGAAAGCCCAGCGACGCATCCTAATCCAAGCATTGGAAGCCAGACCATCCCGCACACCTCCTCTTAGTCCGCAAGACCCTCATTTGCAAGAGTATGAGGTGGAAGTGGCCATGGTATTAGGAAGCATGGAAATGTTTTCAAAAGGTAGAGAACAACCAGGGAGCATTGAAACACAGAATTGTACCCCTGACCGGTTGGTCCCTGCTGACAACCTTGGTTATGAGCAACCCTAGCCACGCACTGATGCCATGGAGGAACATAGATAGTCAATTCCTTCTATGAAAACAGCCCTCAAAGCCAAGGCATATGAAGGAGAAGCCAACAGAAAAGAAACTCAGATAGTAGGCACCGGTCTAGTGGACCCCCCAGCAGAAGGAAACCTTGAAGATGAAAACTTGAGAGATGCCAATCAACAAGGTGATAATCCCTTTTCAAATTCCCCTGTGGACGAGGCCTACTAAGGAGAAGATCGTGCGAATGATAATTCTTCAGGAGATACCATTGCATTGGGATCCCCTAAAAATGAAATACATAATAACAATGAGTTAGAAGGAGACATTCCACCAGAATACACAGCTCCAATTAGGAACATCCTTGATGCTGACATAGTACAGCCTATACAGGAAGCAGAAGACAACATAACTAACCTACCATCAGATGAAGTCCATATAGTAGAAAAATCCTACAGAGATAGGCTTAGAAATATGCTCAGAAAGTACAGGAAAAAAAAACCATGTAATCAGGAAACTCAAACACTGGTTAAAAGAAGTAACTAGAACTAGGAAATTGGAAGTGGAAATTGAAACTATAGGAACAAAAAAATAACAATGTTCTGGGAAGGATGCTGAGACTCCGACAAAGTTTCTTATGTTTTGTCCAAAAGAAACCCAGACTGAGTTAGCTATGATAGAAGACATTTCCATGCAAATTGAGGACCCCTGTGCTTTTTCATAGGAAACCCAAACGACCTCCCCACTGTGGAGACCGATGTCCAAACAGATGTTGAAGAAGATGTTCGAGTTCATTGTATAATTCAAGAAGCAACTAAAGCTACTGTGCAGACAGACCCTACAAAGACCCAGGATGGAGAGGCCCAAACAGATGAGATACCCCTTTACACCCGCTTCGTAAGAGAGGTCATCATCAGAAAATTGCAGAATGATCTACTGATGGTTCAACAGGAACTGACTCAGAACAAGGAAAAGGTGGCCCTTCTACATGAACATCTAGGGTTAAGGAATAAGTTTGATGCACTTACAAGGACTAAAGATCAGATCTTTGCTTAGTATAAGGTTGAGAAAAAGAAAGATGAAATATTAAAGGGTCAACTGCAAAAATCTAGAGATAAAATGGAGATCGTCTTCTCTCTTTATTTATATGCCTATCTTGTCGAGCCCCTACCACAAATTATGCCTTATTTCTCATGGAAAGATACCTCTTGCTCAAAGTCAAGGTGGCGCCAGAAAATGGGTAGAGATAAAAGCCACTCCCAATTTTACAAATGCTTCAGAGAGCATGATGAGAAGGTTCAGTGCCTCCTTTCTGAACTCTATATGCATAATTTTGTTTTAGAAGATAATAGGGACAACTAGCCTGGCCCTTTTATAGGAGACATCCAATTTCAGGCATTCCTCTCATTTGCTGCCAATGAACTCAAGTGGGCTAAGGCTCATCAGACTTTTAGAAAACATGAGTATGGCATTGACCTATGGGTCAAAGGGGAGCATACATAGCCACTACTCCTACCTGTTAGGCATAAACAATTTATGCATTGTGTTGGTGTTGTAGGCAAATTGGGGCCACTCCATACTAATATTATTTAGGTGAGAAAGGAATATTTAAAGGACATTAAGGAAGAAGCTTTGTCTACATCAAGGAAGAGGTGGGAAGTCTGCATTAACACTGTGAGGAGCCAAAATCCATTTGGATATTGAAACTTCCAAGCCACCTCTTCTTGTTACTACAAATATAGTAACATGATTTTAACGATGGGGCTAGATTGGATAGGATGTCATTACATAACTCCAATCATATGGTATCCTCTTGATCAATACCGTAGTGACTATAGCTTGAAGGGTCAGGAGGTAACCCAGGCTTTCACTGTACTTAAGTAGAAAAATCATTTTAGGAAGTACAAGGAGGAAGTATATCCTTCTTATTCCCTAACTTAGTGGCATCTAAACTATTCGCTTGCATAAGGACGTGAAACAAGGTAAGTTGGCGAGTATGTTGGGACCGGAAAAAGTTATGATTTCTCTTCATAAAATGCTTCATTTACCATTCATCCTTATACGATTATCTCCGTTTATAGATTAAAATGAGGAAAATATAGGCTAAAGTTGGATGAAATAATTTGGTGATAGAATAGAAAAATCTAGTATAAGAAACTAATTTTTTGTTATCTTTGTGTGCAGAGATGTGGACTGGGCAAAAATTGTTCAGTTGACAGAACAACACGAGGCCATAAAATGGAAAAGCTACAGTGTCTTGGGCAGACAAGAAAGCAGGAGATCAGATCCAACAATTATATTTTATCACATGATCATATTATGTATGGGGAAATCCTTAGGATTCCCTGATCCCAAGGATTCACTTCTATCCAGTTACTCTTTTATGTTATATAGGGCTGAAAGGCAATTAGATATAGTTCAGACTTTTATAATCTATCATTATTCTTTTTGGAAACATATATGATGTCATATTAGTGATTTTGTAAGCTATTACTTGCAATTAATGAAAGAAGCTTACATTTGATACATCCTCATATTCTGAGTTCTTATTAAGAAGAGGCTTCTGGTGAATTTGGGCCCAGTCACAAGAAGTTGTACTGCTCCCTTGTGTTATAATTTTTAAACTTAGTCTTTACTATTGTTTTAATGTTCAATCATTGGTTACTTCATTTATCATAAGGGTTTGTGACATTGATTCATACTACTGTTCAATTAGATTTAGAGTGAAGACATGTGACATACATAAGTAGCACTTTGATTGGAATGAGTGAATTAGTGTTAATAATAGATTTTTGTTCATTTGGATAGATGTTATCATAGATCTTGGAGATAAGACTGATTAACTTCTACAAATTGCAATATAGATCGTTTGCTATTCTGGAACCCTTTATTACTATTTGCTGTTCAATTACCGATTTTTGTTCAATTATCGATTGTTGTTAAATTACTGTTGTTGTTCAATTGGGAATTACAAATTGATTTGGGTTGCTATAGATTAACAATGTTGTTCAATAGTTATAGTTTCTTTCTTTAATTGAGTAAGTTAGCCTTAAGTCTATTTGAGCAATTCTAAGTGTGATTCTTATTTGCATTCAGTTTCAATTGATTTCAAAACAAGTTGCATATAATTTCATAGTGTGTTAGGATTATTTCTTCAATACATAGTCCTTTCCATTATTGTATGAATTGAATTGAAGAATTAACAATTAGTGATTGCAACTATTCATCATTAGATAACCTCTAGATTCACTTCATATACTGTGCTGGCACACTTGAGATAAAAATACTTACCTCAAGTTCGCAACTAATGTAGGGATTAAGATTGCCTATACAAAGACATCTTAGTGAGCCAACACACTATAAGATTCTTTGAAAAACATGATGATCCCAAAAACGCACAGTCTACTTGAATGTTTCCTATCTCCTACCCCCATTGTAATAGTGCATCACAAACCTGTGATTTGTGGCACATTGAAATTATAAATTCTCATAAGAAAAACATTCAAATTGTGCATCGAAAATTTAATAGAACCTTTTTTTGAATGTGACTTTAATTTCTAAAAATCATATATATGGTTATATAACTTCCCATAAAGGGTTGGTTATGCTGAAAATAATCATATTATTGGAAACAAATTATTTAATAATCTTTTGTTGGGAATATCATTAGAAATATGGTTGAATTAAAAGGGTGCTTGATTTTATCATTAAACAAATTTCTTGTAACTCCATCCTTTGGCACATTAAATCTTGGATAAACCAAAATATCTCTCTATTGGAATGAAAATAATACCTATGTATCAAATTGAATTTTCAAGGTGGAACATAAATTTTGTTTTATTCTACAATTTAATTTTAAGCTTACATTTGGTATGAAGATATTTTTGCCATGATTTGAGTTATTTAATAAAGATATATGGTGACAATTTAGTATCTCAAACATGATAATATGACAAGAACCCATGGGTATATCCATTTAATGACAACATGCATCGATTGTTCATATATCTAATAGAATTATAAGTAATAGTTATGAATTATGCCTATATCAAAATTGTAATTGAAAAGTTAATAGATGCTAAAATGTTATTTGAACATGGTATTAAGAAAAATAGATACTTAAATGCTTTTCTATGTATAATGAAAAACATTGATACCTTGTTCTAAGTTAATTCAAGGTACCATGATATGGCTTTAATATTTTACAGTTATTCATCATGATGCATCATATCCACATGAATGAACATCATAATATGCATTTGTTTTGTTAAACGATCGTTATCTTGTTATTTATTCATGTTTATTTCATTCAATTTTTTCTTGTATGATTAAAACTAATGCATTGATGTTATGATTAACCTCTAGTTTATAACCATTTTGATGCATAGACCTCAAAATCAGTCAATACAATTTTTTTAATATCATTGATGTTATCATAAGCTTGTAACATTAGTTGACTCATAGATCGGCCATAACATCTTATGTAAATGACAAAGTATAAATCACATATTATATAGAAGTCATTATATTAAAGAATAGCATCAAAATTGTGATTAAATCATGGAAATGATATGTCCTTTCCCCATAGGGAGGAAATCATAATTCATGAAATAATTGGAATATGGTAAGAAATTACAGCTCACATTAGACATGATTCCAAATGCCCTCACATAACAGTTCATCTACATATTGATGTCAGATCTAATAATTGCATTATTAAGTTATAGAGAAAATAAATTGAAGTATTATAAGCTTGGCCCTTGGGAGAATATGACACATTGTGTTGCTTTTAGTATTATTACAGTTTGTTAATAATCTAAATTATGGTAATATATGGATCATATAATTTTTTGTAATATTACAACTATTCCATCTAAAATTTTCTCTAATGAAGCATCTCATATTCCCATGTTAAATAGTGATACTTTTGAGAAATTGAAGGAGAAAATTATCCTTATATTATATTTCCTTGATGTAGACTTTGTGTTTCATGATAATGAACCCCCCATCTATATAGAGTCTAGTAAACCATCAAATAGGACCTTATATGAGTGGTGGGAGTGATCTAATTGATTAAGTTTAATGTTTGTCAATAGCCATGTTGACAAAGGTGTTTGAGGTTCTATTCTAGAATGCTCTAAGGAAAAAAGAATTAACTAATCTTGTTAAACAATATTAAGTGGTTTCTAAAAAGGTGTTATCTAGCACCGTAAAAAACAAACTATCATAAATGAAAATTTTCGGTAATGTTGGAGTATGCGAACACATCATAGAAATGAGAGATATAGTCACTTAGCTAAAATATTTAGATATCACATTCTTCAAGTCTTTCCTTGTCCAATTCATACTCATCTCGCCTACATAATATGTGAAATTTAAGATTTCGTATAACATTAATAAGGACAAACTGTCAATTAATGAATTATTTCCCATGTACATTCAAGAGGAAGGGATACTGAATTACGAGGAAGTAGAAAACACTCATCTAATTACTCATGGAAAGATACATTCTAGAAAGCAAAAGGGTGCTCAATATAATACAAACGAATCAAAAGGTGGAAAATAGTAAATTTGACAATAAGGATACCATCAAATATTTTTTCTACAAGAAGAAAGGACACAGCTATAAAGTGTCCTCCAAATATAAAGCTTGGCTCGAAAAAAAGGTAATTTCATTTCTTTAATGTGTTATGAATCTAATATGGTTGATATTTTTCATAATCATTATTGGATTGGATTTGGTTCTATAATCTAGATTTTCAATAGAATTCAAGATTTAACCAACCAAAGGAAGCCAACAGAAAGTGAATGCTTCATCTATTTAGGAAATAGGATGTGTGTATGTGTAGAATTAATTGGGACCTTAAAAATTATCCTAGAATATTTTTTTTTTTTTTTTTTTTTTTTTTTAAATCTTAAAACGATATTTTATATTCCTCCTTTCTCTAAGGATCATATTTCAATATTGATACTTGTTCCCTATTGTTTTAGCTTCAGTTTTACTAATTCTACTTTTAGTCTGATCAAAGATTCACTTGTTATGGGTCATGGAATGCTTTTTTATGGTTTGTATAGATTCAATTTAACCTCACTTTTGATTCCATTTTTACATATTGCATGGGAATGTTGGCGTTAATCGTGGTATTATGAATGGGAAATCCTCCATTCTTTGTCGTATGATATTGGGACACATCTCCATAGAAAGAATCAAATATTAATAAATTATGGAGTCCTTGAGACTCGTAATTTCTCTAATTTCATTTTTTTGTGGACTGAATAAATGGAAAATAGACCAACAAAACCAAGAAAGGTGTCAGGAGGAGTTCAAAAATATTATAAATCATACATAACGTTATATGTGGACCATTTTTGACTTAGTATCTAAATGGTCAGCAATACTTCATTTCATTTGTAGATGATCACAGGGATTTATGTTTTTCTATCTACTATTTGAGAAATGTAAGGAACTATATGCTTTAGAAACTTATATGGAATAGGTAGAGAAAAAAACTGGAAAAGTAATTATAATTGTGATATTAGATATAGGTGGAGAGCATTATGGAACGTACATGGGTACATGCCAAAAAACAGGTCCATTTGTGAACATTCTTAAAGAATAAGACATTGTTGCTCAATACAAAATGTCCATCTCATCACATCAAAATGTTGTAGGTAAAAGGAGAAGTTGTATTCTAATGGACATGGTGAGGATTATGATTAGTAACTCCACCTTCTCATTATCTGCATAGAGTGAGGCTCTAAATGCCATTGTATATATCCTATATAGGTTTCTGCTAAGGTTGTTCCTAAAAATACTATTGAGATATAGAATGGTTGGAAACCAAATTTAGGACATGTACACAAATGGGGTTTTCATGTGGAGATCGGGATATAATCCAGTAGAGAAAAAGTTGGGCATAAAAGAAACCATTAGGTTTTTCATTGGTTATGCAAAAAATTCCAAGGGATTGAAATTTTTGTCTACTTCTATCGATAGTGTTAGATATCATCAACATACAGGGGATCTCCCCAATGTGAGTACTCAGTTAGACCTCACACTATTTGGTGTAGGAGTCCAATTCTACTATATGGTCAAGCAACCATTGCATAGGTCTTAGAGGTATTCCTTGGTTACAATACATACACAAGACATCACAAACACCTCTTTGGGGTAGCAAGTACGTAAACTTTGGGTGAATTCAAATGTAGAATGCACAGGGAATTTTCATGGCTAGTAAAGTGAAAGAAGCCTCTAGTTAGGGAAGTAATAGTACTTTCCGAAGAAATACCCGCAAGTGTAAGAGAAATACTTGTTGATTTACTTAAGAATTAGTTCAAAAGATAAACAATAACAACACTCATTCAAAAATATCTATCTAATAAATCAAATAGTTCATTAATCTTAGTATGTAATATGCCAACATATATCACAAACACATGAAGAATAACCTTCCTATATTTAAAATACATGCATGAAGAAGTGTTGGATCCAAGAGCTTCTGATTACTATTGAAAGTTTCCAAGTACACAGTTACATAGATGAAACGCTATATCTAATAGTGTAACATGAAGCCAAACCTTGCTTCTCCAAAGTATGATTTACTACCTATACAATAGAAGAGAAGTGAAGGCAAAAATATAAGAATGCATGCCCTTTACTTGAGTTATGAGGATCTATTTATAACAAACTACAATGGCTCTTGAGTTTTATCATGACTATTCAACTTCTATGACCTATGGGCTTCCATACAACCTTTCACATTCTATACACAAACTTTTATATTCCACATGTGTCTTTTCACATTCCACATGTGTCTCTTGGATTTCATTTATTTAACTTATTACAAAGGAAGAAATACATATAATATGAAGGCTAAATAATAAAAAACTGCTAATAGGACAAAACTCTTTAAAATATGTAACCCATTTCCTTCTTCATGGATCTCATTGGTAATATATGTATGCCACACTCTGAATTTTGTAGCAATGAATTTAATCTCTACCGACAAATTTTTGATAAACCACATATTCACCTCCAATGCTTCTACCAACATGGATTTGGCACTGTATTGTGCACTGCTCCATATCCATGACAATTTCATGTGAGCTTTAGCTAGCACAATGGAATATTGTATAAAAATGTCCTTAGGGATCTCTAAGCCTTCTTGTTCTGATGTTTCCTTGATTCGCTCAATCTGGTTGTTCACCTCTCGTAGGATGATATCCATGACTCTTGTCTCCCCGAGTGGTGCCACTGAAGGAATACCATGCTTTTGTGCTAGTGACTCCAAACCATTATGAAGATGACCATAAGAAGTTATGGTGTTAATGGATTGTTCATTGAGATGGATGTATTTATGACTCTGGAGTCTCAACTATACTCTATCTACTTTGGTAGCAATTCTATTATTTCTAATCAACTGTTGCAGAACATCTTCATATTTGGTATCCCATTCCTAAATTTGATAAATAGCCTTGTTTTCCATGTTTAGGTGTTTTAATATTCCTTGCACCTCCATTTCTATACCAACTAGGGGGGGGAACTACTTCATGTAGAAGTGTCACTTCATCATACAAGTGTGCCACAATATCCTCCATTGGTCCCTATTCCTCTTTCATTGATGGGTGTTGTTGTAATCTAGTGAATAATGTGCATTATTACCAATACACAGACACAAGTAAACATACAGAAAGAATATAAAGAGACAAGAAATAGTGATGGGGAGATAACCAAGTCATATATATGTATTTTGTGTTATATAAAGAATCTTTATTACATTGTTGTTCTGATAGGTATATATAGACTCATAGAAAGTTATAAGAGTTTAATTATCATTTTAATCACACTGTATAATATATCATTAGTTATTCATTTGTCCTATTATGGTTTGTTTACAATTAAGCTGGTTAGCTATGCCTACTAGCCTTTTTCATATTTCACTAGTCGGTCAACACAACTAGCTCCTTCAACATCTTCCTCACCCTCAATACCTTCTTCGTCTCGAAGATAGTGGAGAGCTGGAAAAAACAAGCCAAAAAATCAAAGGAATATTTTACATCAAAATTTATGAACTGGAAGTAAAATAAAAATGAAGTTAAGGAAATTGGTGGATTAGGGATCGATGCTTCGACTTCTGTAGTATGCATCTCCAATGATGGCCGGTATGGTTGGTCCATTGTTTGGTCAACCTCTTCTACATAAGACTATTTTTTTGAGAGGACAATATATGTATAAACACTAGGTGCTTTAAACTAATGGGTAGGCCATGGAAAAGGTGGAGAAGCATAATGTGCTTGTGGAGCTGGAGTTATGCCAAGAAAGGTTGCCTAATATATAACTAGAGTCAACATCTACAAATGTATATCGAAGACTGAGCATTCTTGAATTGCTACTCTTTCTTTTACGCTTGAATCTATAATATTATACAAGTATTGTATGCTATCTTCTATTGTTGTAGAGTCTACTACCACCTGATTGAACAATATCTTTTTCTCCATACTCTCCACCTGTAGCAAAACTTGTTGTAGGAACTTAAAGGAATTTTAAGCTTTGTGTTGGTATTTTTTTCGTTCGCGTGATCACTCTCGATGTTGTCAAATAAGCTTTGCATATTTTTCCCTCTCTTCCTCCACTTGCGTATTTATTGGCATCTGAAATCCAGAGTTTGAAGTCTACCTGGCTAATAGGTCTGTAACAAGAGTTTCTTGGATCCATATATCCAAATGAAAAATAGCTAAATAGGAAGGCCAATTATTTAGAGTAGTTTTGAGATAAACATCTTTTTCAAGTGTAGCTTTCAATATATGTTTTGTTGCCATAAAATTGTCGTGGGCCTTATTCAAAGCTTCAGTAAAATTAGAATTAGCCATAAGTGTAGGTTGGGATTGCAATTCTAATACATCAGCAATGACTTTAACATCTTGGTCAATTAGATGCTCTACCAACTATTGGAAAACAATGAGATGATCATCACTCTTGGTTGTTGCAAGAATGCTTAATTCTTTTTTGGCTTGGTTCTAGTACTTCAACCAAGTACCTCTTTCTCGTTCCTATATGTGATGCAACTTTTGAGTGTCTTTCTTTATTTTTTGGAGTTGTTTCTTACCAACTTTGACATATAGTTCCATAACCTAAAAAAGTTATATATCACTAGCAATCTTAATCTCAGGATACTTACTAGTGATGTTGACATGATTCTTCTCGTTCTTGGTTATTTAAGTGGTTGTTCTAGATGAATCTACATTAATTTAAGTAGTCATAACATTAGTATTACTTGGATTAGTTGCTAGTGTTGTATTAATGACAGGTACTCCTCGTACATTTCGCTCTTCTGACTGAACCAAACCATGGTTTGTATGCTAGTTGAGATCTCTAACGGTTTCATTCGACTGAGTTTGTTCCAATGAGTTATCTGTAGAAGTAGGATTAGATGTGTTCTGAACATCGAAGTGATTATCCTCCAACTTGTTTATTTACAACTGGGATTTTCATATCCGAGTATGATTCAACTGGCACTATGATGCTTGCTTCTTCTCTTCCTAGTCTTTGTCAAATTGACCTTTTGTTGATTATTCTAAATTAGATTTCTCTTTGTCATAATATTCTTTATCAAATTTTTGTTTATCTGACTCCTATTTATCAAAAATGTCTTCACTTAACTGCTCCTTATCAGGATACTCCTAGTCAGTGTGCTTGATTTCTTCATCAACTGTGTTTGGGGAATTAACAGGCGTATCCTTGGTTACGTCAATATTAGGAATTGTGGCAGATTGACTTTCTTGTTCAGTGTCATTCTTATCCTTCTAAAGGACTTCATCTATTTTTTTCTGAATATATTCAACAATAAAACCCCTAGCACTTTCTAGGGCATCTTCAACATGCCTTCTAATGGATGCAATTCTATGCTTAGCAAGATTTTTGATAGGTTTTTATGCAGGCTCCAAATCTTTAAGAGGTTCATCCAACTGATGTTGCTTTGACTAGATCAGCGATTTTGATATTTTTAATTATTTTCTTCCACTGGTATGTTTTAGCTTTGGAAGGGGTAGATATAAGGCTGATATTCTCTTTGTGAGATGACTAATGTGAAGGTTTGGATAAGGATACTAATAAATCAACTTTAAAGGGTTGTAGTTAAATACTAGCATAAAATTAATCCTCGACTTTAGGATCTTTCAGAGGTGTAATGATATCATGGTTCAACTCAAAAACCACAAGTGGAATGGCATATTTAGTATCAGACTATTCGCATAACTCACAAAATATTTATTCTATTGTTGGTTGGTAGGGGAGTTCATGGGGCTCCATTGCGAGGGAATTACTCTACCAGACTTTAGTGTAGTCTAGACATAATTGAATATGAGAGCATGTGTAGTCAAGACATAATTGAATATGTCAGCATGTGGGTAGGGAATGATAGACTTGTTGGGGAATTCTCTACTTATCAAAAATATTGTTAATATTCAACATCGAGTTCTTAAAAATTTAACTTGGGTCAAGCGACTATGACTCCCCTGATCAAATACTAGATAAAATCATAAAATTGTTCATCATGGGTGGATCTTTCTTTGTAAAATCATCATTCCTAATTGGTGGGTTCACCCTCATGGTAATCCATATCAATGGAGAGGAAAAAAATATGGGCTTACGAGAGTTCTAGAAATCTTGGAAATCAACTTTAACTAAGTTGGGCACATGATTTCACCAATTATATTGAGTTCTAGATTGTGTTATTTCACTCATAGTTTCCAACATGGTGAACTTCATGTCTAAAGCTAAACCTGCCAAACTCAGACACAAAGCAACAATCATGCAAAATAATCTTGCCAAGAGGTATTTCACTTGGCTGGTCACCAAGCCTCTTGAATTTTCCCTGAAGACCCCCCTAGCAAGTTTTGTAACCAGTGAGTCATGTCACATGTAGTTGGTACCTTAGCTCTTTGTATTGAATTCTTGTGATTAGATGGATAATGGTGTTCAAAATAGAGTAGGATTGGTCTAGAATGAATTTTCCATTCCAATAAATGCTCACTACGTACTTAGGGGCTTCTTCCTTCATTCCTTGAACCTTTGCAACCAATTGGGATCCAAGAATTTCACGTATTCACAACTTCTATAGGTTTTCCATTTGTGAATTCCATTTATTTATGGTCTTTGGCCATTTGAGGTAGTCATCATAATGCTTTTCCCATGTAGATTCTACGACCTTCACCTAGCAGATGTTTTTAAAATGAACTTATCGTTTTGTTTTTACAGTAAGATCAAACGAGATTTGGTTTTGGATTTGACTGTAACTTCTTCTTCTTCTTGTGATTTCTTCTTTTGTTTGGTTATGGAAAAGTCTTAACGAAATTATTTTTTTCTAATATAATAATCCTGTATAATGTTTTTCTAAATTTATTAATAACATTATATTAATAATTAAAATTTATAATGCCGTATAATTTTAAATCTCTCTCCACTCGGATGCGGGTGCCTTAATGAGGTGTTAATGCATGTGCATGCGATTTGGGCAGCTGGCGATCCTACTAGCTGGATTTGGCAGTTCAAGGTAAGTCATTTACAGGCATTAATGGATCAGTGTACCCGAGGTCTGCAGGCAAAGAATTTCGATATGGAGTGCATCCAGCACGGCATATATGCTTTGAGCCTTTTGGGAATTGGCACTTTGGTTCTCATCCAATGGTTAGGTCCTCTATGCCCCTACGCAACTCAGAGAATTTGGATGCCCCCCTGGCCTCATTACTGGTCTCAGTTAGCTTGGTTCAGGTTTGCGGTACTAATTCTCTCCGCCGGTGTCTGGTGTATTGAGCCAATCTTCTCTAGCTGCGTCTGGTCCACGGATTTCATCTCTCTCGTCTCTGTAAGGTGTTTTGGCTTGGTCTTTTCTGAAAGTGTCCAGTTCATGCATTGGGCTTTCTCAGTCTTAGCTTGGTTTTTTCTTGTCGTTCATTCCATCTATTGCGGGCTCTGTATTTGGGTCTTTTGTGCAGAGGTTTGGTCCTCGAACGGGGTCCATTTAGCTTGTGTCTGGCCGTTTCACTCTTACCTTCAGTCTCCCGGCTCCTTCAATCCACAGATTCTTATTGTAATGGCCCGTCGTCACGGCATCCCCAGGCGTGGAAGTAATTCAGGGTAACGTGGAGGAACTCGAGGTCGTGGTGGCTCTATGCCTCAGCGCATAACTTCATTAGCCTCTGTCTCTCCTTCCTCTCCGCCCTCTGACAGCTCCAGACCTACCCTGAATAACTCATTTCATTCGACCCAGTTCAAGTTCAGAAGCAGGCTTAATAAACCTCTTATCTCAGCTACTATTACTGTTATCTTCCCGGAGGAGGAAGATGAGCTTACAAACTTGGATGAACCCTCCAGGGAACAGTCGCATTCTCAAAATTCTATTGATTTTCAGGGCAGCTTGGCTGGAGTCATCCTCAATGACTCTGCCGTGTTGCACGAGGAGGGCCAACAGGAAGACTCTCATACTCAGCCAGCTTCTCCTCAAGAGCCATTTCTTCCTCATCCAGCTTCTCCTCAAGAGCCAATTATTGCTTGTGAGCCTACACACCTCTCCGGAAGGCAGTACGATGGAAGTTGAAGACAATGTGATGGTTTCTTGGGTAAGCTCCCCCAACCAGGCAAATGAGAACGCTTCAAGCTCTCCTTCGCAGGTCTAATTACTCTTGGCTTCAGTGACATTACAACAAAGTTAACTTATGATTTCTGGTTTTGTATGCAATTCTCAATGTGCATGGCTTCTTTTCTTAACAGCATGAAACTTCACAGTCTCCAGGACATAATTTTGGTTTTCAATTGTCTTGTAATAGGGACTGCAAAGGACAACATTTTTGTAAAGGATTAGCTTCTTCTGAAGCTTTGTCCTTATTTAGCTCAGCTTAGTGTTGGGTCTCTCAAGCTTACCAGAATTCTCACTTCTATGATTCTCATTTTTTGTAAAAGGAAGGCAATGTGCTACTGGCTACAGACTTTTTGGTAGAGGGCAGGCTATAGCTCCCTCAGAGGTTCAAACCTCTTTGTAAATATTTTTCTCCTTTTATTTTAATAGAATTGTTTTATACAGGAAAAAAAATAAAAATATCTCCCATTAATTATTTATAAATATATCATTTTAAAAATATATATCAATGTTCAAAAATAACAATTTCGATTTCAAATCTCTCTCCATAAATTATTTATGGATATATCATTAAAAAATATATATGAATGTTCCAAAATGACAATTTTGATGGGTCTCTTTCATGTAATAAATGGAAAGACTCATTAATCAAAGTATTAATTGAGGATAATATTTTATTGCCATAAATATTATTAAATCATGTTGATGGGTATTTTTGAGTATATAGTTTCTAGAATTATAATTTTTTTAAACAATAATTATTAAGTGGAGGTTAAGTATTTATCTTTTTTAGAGTTTTATAAAATATTTTTAAAATTATTCTTATATCAAAGGTTGAGATTTATCTTTAAATAAGTTATGTCTTTTCTTTTTCTTTTAATTAAATTGGCTAATTAAAAATACTTGTGAATTCCATATAAGTTGTTTTTTTGGTCATGTAGTATTAGCAAGCTATGACATTTACCAATCATATTGTAACAAAGTCTATTTATATGTTAAGAATATCCACAATAAAATGAAGTACATCACCATAGTTAACAATCAAGTTACTTTTTTTAATATATATGTTTAATTCATATATTAACTTTTTAATAATTACTAATAATAATAATTTAAAATAAAATTGTAATTTAATTGATTTTTATAATTTTTTTATTTTCCCGACTATGAGATATATTTTAAACTAAGTATTTTGATACTACTGACATTTACCAACTATTTATCCAAAGGGATCAAATATCTTGGGATGCAAACATATTTTAAAGTGAAAGGAGATTTAGACTAGTCTAATATACGTAATTGACATTGAAATATTTTATCTATAATTCATGTTCTCCACATCAAATTGTTAAAACATACTATTTAATAATTGTCCATAGGGATCAAATCACTTGAGATGCATCTCTTGATATCCAAACCCCTGTTAAAATGAAAAGAGATTTAGACTCACATAATATATATGTAATTGACATTGAAATATTTTATATATAATTCATGTTCTCCACATGAAATTGTTAAAAGATGGCCCTATTATTTTTTATGCATATATTTAATATTGTTATTATTAATATTTTCTAAAATATTACCTATCAAATCTATATTAATGTTTGGAAGAATGACAAATATCTCTCATATATTGAATTAAAAAACAGCTATTAATGAAATGAAAATTATGTCAATCTTTGTCTCTTGTTGAAATATTTTACTCAACTTGCCTATTGAAATGTTTTATTTATAATCTATCATAAAACTATTTCTATTAATATTTTTAAAATCTGTTATATCAACTTCACAATAGAAATAAAATAATTTCACATTAGAAATAAAATAAATGGCATATCTCTCTAGTTATCAAAAATGAAAATATAAGAAAAAATCAATTTAAATTACTATTTGTACATATAAAATTATGTTATTTAATATGGTTACTAAAAATTTTTTACTATAAATATTTTTTTTGTTATTAATTATATTTTTGTTTTTGATATCATTTGTCACAACTCAATGTAGAATAAATAACAATTAGCACTATTTCCTTTAATCTATATATTAAGCAGGGAAAAAAATACATGTTTTTCTTCATACTAAAAAATATTTTATTTTTTATTTTTTTATTTACTTTCATTACTTTATAAAAATTATATAAAATTTAAGATTTAAATAATTTAAAATTTAAATTAGAGTATTTAATCATGACCCAACATTAATTTCTTATTAATTTAATCATTTATTATTTTCAACATTTCTCCCATAAATACAATAATTATATAATTCATATAAATAGAAAAAATAAAATAATGTTAAATTAAACAGCATTTTATTGGACTATTCCATTAAATGTTAAACAACGAACATGGTAAAGAGATAATATTGCAGGTCTCTTTCCACATAGATTCATTTTCTTATATTTAATAACATACAAATATTTTATTTTTAACGTTTAATAATATTAAATACGGCATCTATACAGAGAATTCAGTCTGCTAACTACTCTTTCAGGTTTAATCTATTTTATGTTCACTAGAATTGTGAGTGTCTATTTAGAACTGGAAGGATTTTACTTTGGCTGGAGGTTTGTTTTCCTTGCAAGTTCATTTTATTTCTTGGTGTGATTTTTTATTTTATTTTGAATTTTTTGAATATTGAAATTTATATAGTTTTAAAATATATATATATATATATTTTTATAGTTAAATTTTTGTAAGTAAAATTGTTTTTAAATAGTGGAAAAATATATCATAATTTAGTTGGCAAATCAATATTAGGGGTAATTGTTATTAATAATGTGGGTTGGGTGATTTATCATTGTTATTTAAGGAAAACCACACTCTGTGTAATCACTAGCTGGCGATCCTTAAGGGGGAAGACTTTCACACATTTTAGGGTTGCATGTTTCCTTATAGCTAAGGAATACAAGCTCTTAGCCAAGCAAAAGTAGTTTATGTAAACATAATTTTGATTTTCAACATCATTCTAACTAAATTTAAAATTAAATCATTATCATCTAAATAATTAAAAGAGTTAGAAATACATACCATGATTATTAATGTGTGGATGGTGCACAACTCCGATGTACAAAACTGAGGTCCTTTATAGAATAATTCCTTAAATGATATAACCTTATCCAAATACCCAATACATTTATACATCCGAATAACATGTCTTCAATACTAGCTACATGATCTCTATATACCTATTCACATATTACAAATATGGTATTTTCATTACTAGTTGACCCTATTATCGACACATTTACACATTACATATATATTTAGCCCCATATATCTCTCCTCCCCTACCCCCCTCTTAGGGTAATATCATATATGTTTGACCTAATATATGCCCATTTGGAGTCATAACATCATACTCTACTTCATAATGCTTTATCCTCAAAGCTTTATAGATAAGAGTGTTACTTGTTGTGAAACCAAATAATAACATTTCCTTGTAATTCTACATTCTTTTCACCATTGATGATGATCAACTCATTCAAACAAATTCTCATTACTATTAATCCTCGGAGGTTGGTTATTGCACAGTTTTTGTTCCTTTGATTCCATGTAGTTTTTTTGTAACTTCTCCAATTTCTGTTAGTCATTGGTATTTGGTAATAAAATGTTAAATGTGATCTTGTGGTGTTATTGTTACCTACCCCCTTGGCACAATACTATAAATTCCTTCTACACTCACCTAGATCCCCGATGGTGACTTTCAGGTTCCATTATACAGTTATTTACTATATTGAAAAAATCAACCCTTCAACATTTCATATGCATATAGTACAACCCGAAGGAAACAATCAATCATGGATATTCAACCTGATAATATTAGGCATTCGGATTTGATCCCTTCGATGACTCAACCCAAACACTTATGGAAATGTTGTCATAACCCATTGTAGCTACCATTGTCATATATCATGATTGTAGTCCTACTGTCGTAATCGAAGGTATTAATGACATACATCCTATGCAATAAAGATCATATGAAATAATGTATATGACAGCTAAAACAAGCCTCAGTGAACGCAATTTACCTCATGATGCTTAATGCATACCCTAGATCACCGAAACCATCGGCTGTAAAACTTCAAAGCCTAAAACATATTTATTCATCATAAATAGTTATCTCACAATCATTACATTTTACATAGGAACACAGATAGCAACGGTCACCGACCTTCTTAATTCAATATTGATAATCACCTATTATGAACCCATCATTAACTTAACACTTTGAGTTAATGTACATCCACTAGTGCCCACATGCATAAGTATTCAATCATTCCCATAAACAAAGATAACACATGCAACTTTACACATATGTTGAGAGATTCAACAAACAAGGAGTAAGAAGCAAACATACATTACATCCCATGCACATGAAGTATATCAAAATACTAAAAAGAGGTCACTTGGAAAACAGATCCGTGCCACCCAACCTAGAACTGACTTTCTCCAGTTCACCCCCGAGCCGAGAATTTTTTCAATGGATCAGCTATTTGCTTTGATCTCTTCAATGGGTATTTAATACCCTCTTTCATGATATGGTTTCTATTAGTGACGTCCTTCTTTCATGGATCTTTTTTACCCATTCTCCTAAGCTTTTCTGAGAAAATCTCGCCTTTATCTCCCGTGAGGAATTTTCTCATAAAAGCTTTCCTTTCTCTCCCACAATGATTTTATGTTTTTCTTAACTTAGCATCTTTCTCCAGCTAAGTAGCTTAATGGATGTTTATCTCTAATCCATTAATCTTATCTAGAATTGGATCTAGAAGTCTTATGATGAAATAATTATCCATTCCCATTAACCAATGGGATTTGGAAAGAAAACTCATTTCTTGGTGTATCACTTTCCCAAGTGATTAAATTATTTCATTTATTTAATAAAGTATTTACTTTTATTATTACTCATCAGACCTAGCTTTTCTTAGCTAGGTTAGCAAAGTTTTACATACAATGGAGGGGTGTTACATACTCCACCCCTTAAATTTACACCATCCTTGGTGTATTATTGCATCTTACCATTTTATTTTCTTCATTCACAACTAGATGTTTTTGAATTTACAGGCTCCCATGTGCTTGCCATCTCATACAGATCTTTTGATATATAACGGTTATAAAGGAGCTTTACCTACATATGCCTTCCATTGGTACATGTAACATATGTTTCAATCAATTTTGTGAGAGATTTTAGATGCAGAAACTCAACTTTGTTTACCATAGTTAATATCATAACTTGATATACAATACTACTATTTGAGTAACTATGATTTACATTTCCCTCCATTTAAATATGATTCCTTATGTTCATTAAATTTGAAGAAATGCATGTTCTTCCCCTGTGTTCTTCTAATGCCTTTGTGTTCTTGCTGAAAACTTGCTTCTTGCAATTCCCTTGCATTGGTCACAAAAAATCAAACCAACACATTTTATTAATCAACATGTATAAAATATCATATCAAATTAGCTCAAACATAACTATAGATCACATGTAATCCACACAGATCATAATCATAATCCCATGCATACAAAATTGAAATAAAACACTAATATTTATCCTTGAATCACTTCTCAACTTCTTTCTTCTATACACACTCTGGGTTGGTTGCCATACAAGACAATCACCCAGTGCCTTCTCTTCTATTGTTTGAACCTACACATAGAGTGCATGACGCACACATAGTTATATATGTCATATATTATCATGCAATACTTGCATCCATAAAAATACCATATGTACCATTTCTACACAGTAACATATGTAGATGTGTACCCAATATCAATGTCCATAGCATGACATATCCTTCATCCACATGTTTTCAGCCATGTTAGTATTATGCCGAAAATTCCTTCAATTATTCATATTACCTTTAGGCAAGTTTGACCAAAACGTGCTCAGTTTGGCGATTGGAAATTAAGGAATTTCATGGTCCTGTTCAATTTCTGCAATCTAAGCATAAGTAAATAATTTTTTTTATGTCAAAGTATTTGGGTGCTTTTATTTAGCCAATCATTTTCATGTGCTTTGTGGTTGCAGAATAATTTCAGCAAACACCTTCATACCACAACTTTATCATACGAATAACTTTTAATTTTAGAATTTACTTGGTCACTAAACCGAGTCTTAATGACTTCTTCCGAATCATAAAGAAAGATTTTAATCTAGTATGACTTTTAGTATTATACTTGAGGTTTAATAGCAACTTTTATCCTTGTTTTTAGCAAAATAATTACTTGCTACTTAAACATACTCTGCATATAAACTAATCATGTCATATGATTTACTGTTGTTCTTTTTACACTTCCTCCAACACCTTGTTGGCCATGACTAATTCAGTGTATGTTCAAAACCAATTGAAAAATCATTATGCAAATACATACATCTCCCATACATGAGTTATAAATGAAGGTTTCTTTATTCTCAATTCCACACCCTCCAAGTTTTCTAGGTACTATGTGTACGGAGATGTGAACCTAAGTTATTCTGATGTTCACACTTCCTAAACATTAGATCACCCCTGGAAACAAAATAATATAACTCATTTATTAATTATCACATGAATTTCTGAGAAGTTTAGGCAATACTTGTTACATTGTCCTATTCAGAACCAACAACACTATTAAGGCAATCTGACTGGAAGACTTCTTCAAGACTGTTTGGAAGGAAATAGTCGTGCCAAATATGCATCTCAGATTGTACCCTTGAGAATTGATTTCAATAGATTTCTAACTATTATTTTATTGAAAAAAATTTATCTTGGCATGCAACAATCTCACTTACCAGTACCACTTAACCATCTAATATGGTTAAAGCATCATATTGATTCAACAATGAGTTGTTGTATGGTTTAGTATTCTCTCTTATAGAACATTTTATATGTCACTCCTTTGGTGCATGTGTTTTTTAAAATCGTTAGATCCTCATAAGTTTTTTTAATGCAAAACCTTTTGGGCTTTATCAAGAATTTGTTAATTTATTCGGATAGTCATGCTTTGAATCTAGTGTACTCCTTACTAGTCAGTAGACTCAATTTAATTGCTCTATTTTTAATTAAAGCTCATAAGCACCACCATATCCAATATGTTTGTCATATAAATTTTATATATACACACAAATTATTTTGAGATGGATTTTACTCAAATGAACTTGTAGGTTCAACACTATCCATGCCAAATGAAATATGCATATGCTACTAAATATAATAACCATGTAAGGTTAAATTCCCTTCAATAGTGTATATTTGAGGCATTTTTCCCATAATGTGAATTAAACAGTTCAACTAATGGAAACACCCTATCCAAAATTGAACTCGTCATTACATGTAAATGCACCAATGAACATAACAATATTAAACTGAAAGAAAATTTTAAAATATGTAGTCTCATACTACATAGAGAGATCTGTCTTTCATAAGCTAAATGTTAATTCATGGGAATTTCATGAACATAAAACCTTCAGAATATGTTCTAAGTTGGAACCCAATTAATTAACTATGAATTTTTAGATGAAATTGAATTACTTCCTATGTCTTGTATAGATTCCATCTATATGATTTTTTATTTTTATTGTTCCTGATGTTGGACGTGATCTATGGAGAAAACACTTGACCCTCTAAGAGTTCAACATTTCCTTTCATATATCATCCTTTCTTATGACCTTATAAGCATAAAATTTATTCCATTAAGTTATGTCCTTAACTAGACTACCTTTGTGAGCATTAGTTTGTATTTTATTAAGCTATGTCCTTGCATATAAATCATACTACTCATAACTTGATTTCAATATGAGTAGAATAATGTGATGACTATATCACTAAATTACATCAAAATTTTAATCCAATACACTTAGTTCTCTACTAACCATGTACTTATTTTAGTAATTGTGATAAGAATTCCATTTTTAGGTTTCTGTACATGACTGGGCACAATAGGCTATAGCTACCAACACATTAGCACCCCATTTTTTTTGTAAACAGAGACTCAATTTCATGTGAGTATTGTAGCCTTTCCCTTATGTTGGCACCATTTAGGACTTAGCTTCTCAAAAAGAGTTGAGAAAGAAAAATGATGATATCTGCAACTGATCAGTCAGCATCATTGCTACCACCCAACTGTCTTGATACAATGTACCATCATTTAGGTTGTTCCATTTATTGGACACGAACTTCATATTATGTCCCCCATTTTTATGATTCTTTAGTATGTCTTCTGCAAATGATGATCTATAATCTAAGTTATTAATATGCTCTCCTCTATGCTCTTATTGAGATAAATTGGAGACTCTTTGCATTAAAATGTTCACTCCTCTATGGTCTTAATGTGTTCCTAGGAACTCATTCAAGTGTTCGTTTCGCAAATTGAGCGTGGATAAAATTCATTTGAAGGGATGAAAAAAAAACTATCCTAATTTGTAATCACTAAATTTTCAAACTTGAAACTAAGCATTCAGCAGCACATGCATATCAAAACAATTAAATTTTAAGCATACCAGAGAATATTATCTTTCAACCAATAAATCGTTATTTTCAAGCCCAATGGCACATCATGGGAGACACTTTAATCTTGTGACCTTGAATCTGAAAAACATTAATCCAACAATGGAAGCATACAAACATATTTGACTTTTGTCATGTTGAATATGGATCAACATATGTCAATAGTTGATATATAATTTTTTCCATTTACAAACAAGGGGCATGACTCAAAGGCATAATTCAATCCAAAAAATCACCAAGACATTGGGTTTTGTAAAGGTAATGTTGCAAAATTGTACTCTTCGTGCCCTGCCCCCCCACCTAGCAGAATTTGGTGCTTTCTATACATATATATGAAATCAATAGATCTTATATTTCATTCATTATCACAAGAAGATACAACATAACATTTTATAATGTGTGGAAAAATAATAAACATGTGATTTTCCCCTGCAAATATAACTAAGGCCCATGAAGAGATAGCAAGTTTGTTTTCACACCCATGGCAAGAGAAATGACATTCTTCATTGAAGAGATAAATCTGATCTGTAAGTGGGTGATTTGACAACCACGGAAGAGGATCCAGGATGCCATGAACCTAACAAGTGCTTCCAATATTTACTGCACATATTTACCATGAGTCAATAATTTCCACTTGGATGCTATTAAATGAAGGATTAATGTTCTGCTAGAACAAGATTCTACATTTTTCGAATAGCTATTCTTCTTTGGATAAACAAGATATGCAATATTTCTTAATCAACGTGAAAGAAATATTTTTTTATTCGATATCGGTTTTTAAGATGTAGACGATATTAACCATTTTCTCGAGCTCAGCAAAAATTTTGGAGAAGGAACTCACTCATTCTTAAAACCAGGACATGTAGTAACTATGATATGCAGTGCATCCAAAAGAATGTTGCAGCAACAACTTGTAGTTAAAAAAATTCCAATCTCTTTCTAGGTTTGTTCTATGATTTTTTCTACGCTAATCTGGATAAAACCTCATTTGTTTCATTTATAAAATTCCATAAATATTTATTATTATCCTTAACATCTTTATTATTGTTTAATAGTATTACTACAACCTATTACAATCCTTTGGTGCAAACCCATATAAACATTGGTCCAATATTCATCTCCACAATGCATATCTCTAGTTCCGGTAGTTTGATAAGCCAACCCTTTCTCTAAACCTGAGACATGCATCTTCTAAATTTGCAACTTCAATATACCACAATGAATTGAGTTAGGTCTATGTTACTTTACATATTCAATGCATAAAATGCACTTTCTATATTCAATGCACCATTACACACACAGGCACACACTCATACATGCTAAGTGTTGATGTGTCAATGCCATCCAAGTTATGACCATGGATTTTATCGATACAACGAGATTTAATAAGTTTCATGCACATGATGAGATGAAGAACGATCCCTACCTCCGCCAGGTTGTAGAATGCACATTTTTTCTCTGGATACAACTCGATTCAATAAATTGTTACACACATGGGCACGTTGGCTTTACTATCCATGGTGAGTTATGCTCATCATTGTCATTCCGATTTCCTCTATACTAAGGACTCTCCCATGCACTAATTGTATCTAGATATTCCAATTTAGGCCCATCTCTCTGCATCATTTGGTTTCTGGTGAAAATCTTGTCCTCACTCCAAAATTAACCCCAACTCACGAAGCTTCTGATTTCCTAAATTGCAATGCAATGTGGGCTGAGAAATGACGGGTGAGTCAACTAAATTTGCAGCATAGCGGAAGTTGTGGATGCTTACGAAGAAACATGAGTCCTCTAAAGCCTTTTCATTTGCTGGTAGTAAATTATTTCTCATAACAGACTCACATGGAGGTCCATTCTTTATCTTAGCCTCTTCACTGGCATTGATCTTTAAATGCTCTACAGAACTGTCTCTTTATATTCCAAGTATCATGGAGCTTTAAAGTCCATATCTGCTTGGTCAAGATGTGGTTGTTATCTTGGAGTACATATATCGATATCTGTCACTCGATAAGGATAAGTGTCGATAGAAGATTCCGTAGATAAATCTAGAATGTAAAATCACAAAGCCATTACACTCAACCCTCCTCCAGATCAGTGGATAAGGCAAATAGAAAAAGTGGCATTGTGGATCAAAAAGGAAACAACCGTCCTTTAAGATAATTTTCCCTTGAAAATAGAAGGTGTTGTTGTGATTTAAAGGTGTCATTGTGCTTTAACAAAACTCAGGTTTCCTACAATTACCATAACCAGGCATGTCAGCTTCATCGTTCACCTCCAATTCACTAAAGTCATAACTCATTCCTCTAACATAATCCTTGTTGCTTTGATAAAGCAAATCTAGGTTCTCTTTCATCATCCAAGATGGATACAAATTCTCTTTCCCTAGAAAATAGAGAATACACCTTGGTTTAAATTACAACCATTGGGAGTATTGCCCCCCTTTTAATGGTTTGGTTATTTCCTACTCTTAGAATTTTTTACGGTTTGAAGTTCAAATTCCTTAACCCTCTCATTACAATCTCATTTTGCTAATCCTTTACGCATCTGAGGCACCCACTAATAATTTTGTGTCCAAAGTATTTGATATTTGATCCATACGCACACACAACAAGGCTATAATTGCTCAAATCTTGTTTGAATCGATGATTTAACATATCAACAAGCCATTACTTTTTTGAGACAAGATTGAACCACACTAATTGACCAGTTCCACCATATTAATTTATTTCATAACTTGTAGACAAAATCACCTTCTTTGGAGGCACCAATGACATAGAAAGTGTCTAGATCGATATTTTAACAGTGATCCACTACATGGAATTTAATCTAAAGCTCAACCAACAACTAAATATGTTTACAATTTTTGGAGAAATATTTTATTCGAACATTGAAAAGAAGATTTGAATCTTCTCTAATTTACCATGGGAAATTTTGGTGGTATTTGCTTGTGATAGTTAATTGTTTGGATGACACATCAATACTACATGTAAATATTTACATAGAGGTGCTTGACATCATGACTATGCTAATCCATTCATACTCATTACCATTGTGACTAACACTAAGAATCACATAAATGGATAATTTAATCTCAGTTATTTAATAGAAACTTCAGATGTCGTCCATATCAACACACTAGAGCACTTATCCATCAAGTTTCTATGTCAATGCCATAAAGCTTGATAAAATAAACCATATGAACCAAGCTATCCCAAAAAAAATGATTTTCAAATTAATAACCCATCACATATGCTCTAATGTACTAGAGACTACATTGAATTACAATCATCAATTCTTTGGTTGTTATGAAACATAGTTTATAACCCATTCCACATCCTACAGAGTTAAGTGGCCCTTAGGCCGCAATATTTGAACTTAGTGCTCTGATACCATTTATGACATACCTTCCTGGGCACAATACTATAGATTCCTTCTATGCTTAACTGGATCCCTGATGTGGACTTTTAGGTGCCATTATGCACTTAATTACTATATTAAAAAGAACAACACTTCAAAATTTCCTATGCATATGTTACAACTCGAAGGAAAGAATCAATCATGGATATTCAACCTGATAAAATTAGGAATTCGGATTTGATCCCTTCGATGACTCAACCCAAACACTTATGGAAATGTTGTCATAACCCATTGTAGCTACCATTGCCATATGCCATGACTATAGTCCTACTGTCATAATCGAAGGTATTACTGACATACACCCTATGCAATACGTATCATAGGAAATAATGTATGCTACAGCTAAAACGAGCCTCAGTAAATGCAATTTACCTCATGATTCCTAATGCATACCCTAGATCATTGGAACCATTAGTTGTTCAACTGGAAACCTTCAAACATATTTATTCATCATACACGGTTGTCTCACTATCATTACCTTTTACATAGGAACATGGATACCATTGGTAACCTACCTTGTTAATTCAATATTAATAATCACCTATTGTGATCCCAACGTTAACCTCAAACTTTGAGTTAATTTACATTCACTAGTGTCCCATCGTTAACCTCAAATTTACACACATGCTGAGAGATTCGGCACATAAGGAGTAAGAAGAAAACATACAATACATCCTATGCACGTGAAGCAGATCAAAATACTAGAAGGAGGTCACTGGGAAAACCGAGCACTGCCACCAAACCTAGAATTGACTTCCTCTAGTTCAACCCCAAGGTGAAAGTTCTTACTATGGATCAACAACTTATGTTGATCTCTTCAATGGGTCTTTAATACCGTCTTTCATGATACAGTTTCCATTAGCGGTATCCCACTTTTATGGATCTCTTTTATCCATTTGCCTAGGCTTTTCCTAGAAAAGCTCACCTTTATCTCCCGTGAGGCTTTTCCTCATAAAATATTTCCATTCTCTCTCGCAAGGATTTTAAGTTTTTCTTAACTTAGAATCTTTCTCCAGCTAAGTAGCTTAATGGATATTTATCTCCAACCCATTAAGATTATCTAGAATTGGGTTTAGAAGTCTTATCATGAAAGAATTATCACTTCCAATTCACCAATGTGATTTGGCAAGAAATCTCATCTCTCGGTCTCTCACTTTCCCAAGTGACTAAATTATTTTATTTATTTAATAAAGTATTTACTTTTCTTGTTACACATCAGACCTAGATTTTCTTAACTTAGGTTAGCAAAGTTTTACATACAATCCAGGGTTGTTATAGGTATGTTCCTTAAATATTGTTGAATATTCCAACTTATCCTTCGATAGTATTGGAAACTATCTTCTTATGTTCCATGGAATATTTTTTCGTAATGAGGATGTTCATAAGGTTTCACATATGATGGCCTTCCAACACACTAGAAATCCACTTCATCTATCTTCTTTTTATAGAGAATGGCCTCTTCATTCCTCTTCAATTGGTCCTTGATTACTCTAGCCATGTATATATTCTTATCATATTTAATCCTCTACTCGAGGCTTAAGTTCATTACCTTTTATAATCTTTTATTATTTATCTATTTAAAGATGGAATATGAGCCCATGTATTAATTAATGTTGTCATTTTTCAAATATATACTATGTGTCTTATTTTACCTCATCCATTTGTGGCTTCAACAATATTCTTCCAAATTCCTCTTCAATTCATTTGGTTGTCTCTTCATCTAATATCCTTATTTCTTATTGATTTTGATAAAAAAAAAAAAATCTTTTTCCAATTCCTTGAGAGTTTCCATTGGATTTCTATTATAGTTTTGTAATCTACATATTTTTTCATCTTTACCTTTGAATTCTTCCCTTCAATCATCCTGTTTCTAATTCCCCTTACTATTATTTTCTTGTTTTAATTTCTCAATATCCTTAACGAATTAAAGTTTTGTAACATGATAGCTCGTCACACTTATTTTTAATCTCTTATTTTTCTTGTCTTAATTCATCTTGAATTGTATACAAGGCCCTCATTTTTGTATTCATCATCCATTTTTTTAAGAAGAGATTTTCAAATGCTTCCGATGTGATGTTCCATCTGGCATCATCATGAATAATCATCCACAACTTCTAAGGTTCACCATGAAAACTAATTATTTCCATTTAATTGCTAATGTCAATTTCCTTTACCATTTTCAACCATTTGAAATGATGGATTTCAATTTTCCTTTCTCTAATATAAATCTAGGTACGAGAACTCTATCTTAAGTGAGCTCAAATCTAAACCCTCAACTTAAAACTCATTATATTATTAATTGTTATTAAATATAGATACAACAATTTTTTAATCTAATGTGTCATATTTTCTCCGTACAATAGGTTTTTCATCAACTTAGTGATATATTCGAATCAAAATTTATGATCGTTTGAATTTATCATGAATTTTAAACTGTGTTCTAGACGTTGTCCTTCTAGTTAATCTTTTTTTTATGTATCTCTATAATATTGACCATGTTGTGTCTAAATTTTGGCCTATCGTAGTCTAATATCACTTATCTACCGTTGACTCTAATTAAAATTCCATGTGACAGGTGAAGGCTATGATAAATTTCACAATAGCTTCCTGAATTTGGACACCTTCCCAAGTCTGAACTTGTGTATATGCCATGTACCACCTATTTGATTTTTGAAACACGAGTATGAAATTTATATTTATGTATTTCTTTATGTACCCTAAACCCCCAAAATTTACAAATTATGAAAATTCTCTAAAAAATGCAGGGCAAAGGTACCAATATGATTCGTTTGAAATGGGTTTCTGGATTGGTCATAAATAGTAACTTTCAAAAGTTATATTTATGAAACTATGTAGTCAACAAAAATATAAAATTGTGTTCTCTAATACCTCTATATCTCTCCTTACTACCCTCCAAATTCCATGCAAATATTATATATATATATAGAAAATGCCAAGACTCATTTGAAATTGATGCATTAGGCACAAACTTTAAATTCTACATGCTATATTTTTTAAAGTGTAGTAAACCAAAATTAAGTTATTTTACCACATTTACCTTAATATTGCCTCTCAGCATTCTAAAAATACATGTCCTTAAATTTTCCATTAAAAAATTACAGAAAACGTTCTGAGATGACCCATTCGAGAAAGATTTTAGAACATTGAAAAATACTAAATTATATGTGGTATATATCTATAAGTATTGTAATTAGAATATGAAATTTTGACCACCTGAATTTTTCCCTTTCTCTTCAACCTTATAAGAATTTATGTTTTAAGACTATCTAGAAAACAAGTTATAGGAAATTTTGAAGATGATTCATTTGAAATAGAAAAATTATAGGATCATAGCCTTCATATTGGAGAATTAAATACAAATATTTTAAAAACCATAAATACACACATGTACACTGGTATGCTCATGGAGTGCAAGTCCAATATCGATAAGAGAGATAAACTACACAACAACTCTTTAAACTATAGGAGAACCCACCTCAAATACTATATACATTTATACATCTAAGACACATGTCCTCAATAACGACTACATTATCTCTATATCTTCATATTTAAACAATGCCTAGGTGGACAACTCATCAATAGGTCAACCCTATTACATTTACATTTACAAATTATATATATATTTAACTTCATTGGAGGTCATACCATGTACATTTAACTTTATATATGCACCCTTTGGAGGTCATACCATATACATTTAAGCTAATATATATCCACTTTGAAATTATAATGTAAGTGAAATTTTAAGGTAAATATTATTATATTTTTATATGTTTTTCTAATTGACTCAATTCTTGCTAATAATTTATCTATATCTATATCTTATCTATATATATATATATTAATATATATGTAATATATAATATATATATATATATATATATATATATATAATTTTTCCTTCTAATTATTAATGTAAATAAGATTTTTAAATATTCTTTTGTGTTTAAGTTTTTAATTGGGTTTCAAATTGTTTTATAATATTAATAAGAATGATTAAAAATTTAACATAAATTTGTTCCACACGGTAATTTATTTTTACTACTTACTCTATTACATAAGTTACAAAATTTGAAAATATTAATTATAAAAAATTAATATTATTTAGATTTATAATATAACTTTATTAAAATAAAACATATGAATAACAAATAAAATATTAATATTCATGTAGTGTAACTTAAAATTAAAAAATGAGGAATTGAAAAGAGAGATGAAGTGCCTAAATTCATGTTAAATCTAGATTTATCAAGCATTTAAAGGGATCAAATCTCTCAAGGTAAAAATATTTCCTCATATTATGCACTTAAATAAGAGATTGTACCTCAAGAGATTTGATCCCTCTTAGGGCTTGATAAATCCAGAATTAACATGAATTTAGGATGGTTATTAAAAAATAAACTATCATCTTGTAAAATAATATTTTCTTAGTCCCTTTCAAATGAAAGAGAATAATTATTTAAACATATCAATTTCTTCTTTAAATGGGATTTAAGGGTTTCCAATTTATTTTCCTTTTACAAAACGAATTATGGTTGGAAAATGGAATTGAAGGGAACCAATATTTTATTTACATAGGATTTAAATGGTCATAGTATTATCTATTTGTTCTATGTTCTACAAGTTTTTAAAACATATTTTCTAGTTTAATTTTCCTACAATCTTGTAAGTATTTCTACGAATCGCAAGTTCGACTTGTAAAATCTCTACAATATGAGTGTCCCAAGAGATTTTTCAAGGTGTTAAATCTGTATATGCAGTGAAAAACTCATTTTAAACAAAAAAAATTAAAATTTTGCTAACTTTTTCTTCAAATTTTGATTAAAAGTTCCAAAACATAACATATTTAACAACACTTTTTTAAATACGTTTATCTTTACCAAATTAATTCTTCAATAACAT